>DWQT01002411.1:0-14224 GCA_018244895.1 Myscelus amystis hages | reverse complement strand
CGAATATGTCACTGTCGGCCACCGCTGCCCTCCGCTACAGCTCTCATTAGGAACATCATTTATTTACTCTGTAAATTATCGTAAGTAATCATTGAATATTTCTAAACAAAACTGGCAAGTAAATAACCAATACGAATATGAAATAATATGTTATGAAGTTTTATCGAATGCAAACATGAAGTGTTTTTTTCTGTTTTATATGAGTTGGCATTAAAAGGTATCAAATACAGACCGAAAGTTATGTATATTTTTGTATTCAAATTAATCTAAAACGACGATCATTATTATAATTCATCAAAATCATTGTATCAATATGTGTTAACATTGTTGGATTTATTCCAATCATATATTTGGACAATCAATACAGAAACATCTATAGAGCTTTTAAGAATAAATAAGTATTCCTATTTCCCTTTTGCATTGTAATAGTCATGAAATTATGGTTAATGAAATCATTTTGATTCCCGCGATTATAAAATGTCGGATTCCTTAAAGACAGAATTTGAGGAAATCGTCTTAAATCAAGTTGGCTTGCGACCGGTGTTATGGAATTGAGACGTAATTGTATTTCACTGTAATTAATTTATATTTGCGTTTATTAATTATCGGCAAAAATTGTGGCAATGGTCCAATGTGGTGGTGTTAAGTAATTTATGGGCGATAAATTAATTGAAACGTATAAAGTGTAAAGCATTTGGCCGCCCGTCGAACTTGCAATCGTGGTCATTGTGTAGGGAATAGTGGCCTTACCGGTACGAGTTAAAAGCGTTCCCGTAGCCAAGACAAGAGGATTAATAGTTAGCGTAGGGATAGAAACTTGAGCAGACGTAGAGTCAACCTGGGTGATATCATCGCTCGCTGTCGGCTAGTCGCGCAGGCTGTCCAGATAAGAGGACTTGTATTCCTCGTGCTCTGGTTCCTAATAGCGTACTCCTTCTCGCAAGTGCTTGTCTAACCGAACGCGAATTTATTAAATATGGTGAGATTTCACTCCAGTGTCTGTGTTAGCGGTGCTAAACAAAGTGTAATTTTAAAGCTGCCTTTTGGCGATACGGAAAGTTTTTGATTAAATACCGCATAGATAAACAATTAAGTGTTGGAATTGGTGAAAAATATGTGGATTTGTAGATAACAAAGCCTTACATAAAATGATTACGGTTTCGCCAAAGTGGCGAAGTTCCAGAGATTTTTAAATTTGCTCATCTTATTCTTCCTTCAATTCCAAAACGAGTGCGGCAATTAATGCGGCAACGTTGAGTTATTCAGGTGTCGTTCACTGGGTTTGTTTACTGATCATTGATTTCCCTTTAATTTTTCAGGAGGAACTCGACAAGGAACAAATCAACAGTAAGTATTTAATGATTATCTTGGGGAATTTTAATGAGTTACAATTTTCAATATATTCGATCTTTATCTATCTTTATTCTTTATCTATCTTTATTTAATGATTTAAATAAATTGTATTTGTGTTCTGAATTCATATAAGTGAACACCGTTTAATAGTGTTGCTAGACATGTTTAATGTGATCCAATGCTCAGATGTCTATTGAAGTTGATATCATTTATAATACTGTTTTCTTATTTAGTTCTGAGGAAGGCCTTCGAAGCTTTTGACCACGAGAAGAAAGGATGCATAGGCACTGTAATGGTGGGAACAATCCTGGGCATGTTGGGTCATCAGGTCACCGACGATACACTCAAAGAAATTATCGATGAAGTGGATGTGGACGGTAAGTTGGTCAGTTTTATACAAATAGGCCCAAAAATATAATAACAATTGATAATAGCTATTTGAAATATTTTTTTAGGAATTCGCACACTGAAGTGTTTATAAGGTATTCAAGTAATTCAGTGCTAATGAGATTTGAGCAAGTTACAATCATATTATATATTATACTTGTAGTGTTAGTATAGACGAGACATGTTTAAGTTAAATAATTTGTGCAAAATTTCATTTCTATGTAAAATAGGGACACATTTGGTATTTGCGGATGTAATGAAACTCGAAGTTATATTATGTATGTATTATTAACAATTTGTATATATAACATCGTAAAATTAAATGGAGCCGTTACTATGTATACGCACATAGAACAATAAAACCGGGCAGAATGCATTTAGATGAACCGTTTTAGCACATGAAGTGCACTGAAAGTAAATAACTATATACGCGTACGTTAGCATAATGTTGCCAAAAGATACTAGCTAAGATTAATTTATATTCGTGTACAATTCTCCATGGAAAATGGAATCTTCCAACGTAACAATATCTGGAACAAATTCATACAAAATGGCTTCGCTGGAAATTCGCTCTTAGTTCTATTATATCCGATTTGAAACCCGACGAAAAAATTGCAAACTATGACGGGCAGTATCACGAAAGGACCTTTCTCAACTGAAACCTAGATAGAGCATACTATAATTTAAATAAAGTGTCCTACATTCCAGTCACATTAATGAGAAAGATATTAGTACGATTTCAAACACATAATTTTCAAATTAACTATCATTAAAGGTTCCGGTGAGCTTGAATTCGAAGAGTTCGTAACCCTGGCATCCAGGTTCATGGTTGAAGAGGACGCTGAGGCGATGCAGCAGGAACTTAAAGAAGCATTCCGTTTATATGACAAAGAAGGTACGCTTGCGTAATTATTAATGTATGCAAGTATAATGTTGGCTACATAGTACAGTTCATTACATTTAATATAGAAACAATGACAGTCCATACATTTACTGTAGG
This sequence comes from Myscelus amystis hages, assembly GCA_018244895.1. Lineage (NCBI taxonomy): Eukaryota > Metazoa > Arthropoda > Insecta > Lepidoptera > Hesperiidae > Myscelus > Myscelus amystis. Next base: position 11,484 of record DWQT01002411.1, on the reverse strand, counting down.
TACATATACAATGACAAGTGAAACGCATAACAAGGAATTACTAGATCCTTAAAAGCGTTTTAAGTAAACCTATAACTATGTATAAGTAATATCGCGATGTCGTTCGAAATACAGAAGAGATTACCACTGTATCCGATCTTTTGTTCTTGCCCCAAATTGCAATGTACGAGTATGCATCAATTTCGCGAGTGTAGGCTTAGAAATCCTTTCCGAATAGTGTTCTCTAAAACGTGAGAAGTCTACAGACCCGTACTTAGCAAGCGTGGTGGACAATGAGCATAATGTTTCTCATTTTGATAGATGGTACGCTTACAACAGGGGACGGGAAAGCTATTTGATTTTGACGAAAGATAATCTTAAAAGCGAATCTAGGACACATTCAATTAAGCGATTGAATTTTAAAAAGAGATCATCACTGAAGTGTCTAAAATTGTTAAAGAAACATGAAATACGAAAATCAATATAAGTTTTTTTTTTATGTTTGTTAAAGCATTTGGTTTTATTAATACAAGAGTAAATAGGCATTCTAATATCGTCAAACAGCATCCCGACGATATTAGCTTGTGACTCAGTTGCAATGCACCTGCCATTTCACTTGTTCTATTCGTGAATAATATAGGTGAATGAGTTTTATAATCCTCGACCTTAGAAACACAACATTGTAAGCATGCGAACTGCTGCTTAATACTTCTTGTATTGTGTATTTAATACTACTAGCTAGGTAAGAGATATAGAAAAATAGTTAATGATCTACTAATTAAACTATTCGCTGTGTCATTGTCAATGAAGCAGGAGAATTGTTATTTAATAATTCCTAACAATTATTCCGTAATATCAGTGTTCTGTTGCTGATTCCATGTTATTATTATTTTATTTAATTAATTTCCATTACAATTTTGAATCACTCAAACACCAAAAATACGGAATTAAATAATTATTATTTTTCCCATATTAGTTGTAATCCAAATATGTATTTCTTTTAAGCATATTTTAAGGCACATTCGACTAGCAATATAACTGTAATTACCGTAGTCATTAAATTATCGAAAGTTACCAGAAGTGAAACGAAACTTGTTATAAGATATGAAGTCTATACATAGGTAACTAAACCACGAGTAAAAAGAGAGTATTTTCAATAGCTTAATAAAAGAAAACTGTAGAAATTTGCTATATATGGAGAGGTCACAAAAATATATGTTTTTACGTCATAGTTGACTACTTCCGCAGGTAATGGTTACATAACAACGCAAGTGCTAAGAGAAATCCTTCGAGAACTAGACGACAAGATCAGCGCAGAAGAATTGGACATGATGATTGAAGAAATTGACTCTGACGGTTCCGGCACTGTTGACTTTGATGGTACGTATTTATTATTACTCACTTATTCCAAATAATAACTACAGAATGATAGATCCAGATGGAGTTGCGGTAGATAAAGCTAAAAACATGTTCTTAAGTACGATTTTAAGCAATAAATTAAAACTGTTATATTTATAGGAAAAAATGTAGAAATGTTTGATTAATTATGGTGTGACATATTTTTAAAGTGGAATCTACTACCCAAGGTTCCACATTGTAAACTTCTGTGTGATATTACAAAGCCGTTTTAAAAAATATTGATAGCTACAATAAGAGAGAATATTGATAACTACAATAGTACGAGTAATATGCTTTTTAGATGCGCTCAAGTTAGTTGGCCACAATCAGTCTGCAGTTCAACTAACATTAACATGATGCCTGTTTTTATATTACAATTTAGATAGTAATTTTTACTACCTACCAGTTATTATTGGGCAAATATTCGACATAATGTATATGCGAGTGCAATAAAACGTTAACGCAAGTTTGTTCATATCTCAATGAAACAGGCGGAAAATCGCCAGTATTATTTTAGTTCACCTCAATTCACTCAATTTTCCTTCGATTTGTTTACAGAGTTCATGGAGGTGATGACAGGAGGCGACGACTAAGTGAATGTATACAACAATCGAGATCAAATTTCTGTTGTGATGAAAGTGAAAAATATATAACTTTTTTCATATCACAGAAGTTTGTGTTGTGTATTCCATATGTAAGTTATCTATTAAAAAAAAACAATTTCTATTCATGTTGAATATTCTAAGATTCTTATTTTTTCCAAAATGTGCCTGAACTAAGGAATAAATTTTATGCATAATGAAGGTTTTTTATTTATAAAATATGGAATTTAAAATGAAGATATACGAGTATGCACGAGTATATTGCGACTAGCGTTGATCATTCAAATATTCACTAATCATAATAAAAACGAATCGTAAATGAGATGACTTTATAAAAATACATATTTCACGTAAACTGTTAAGCAAAATATTCTATATATTTTTACAGATTACAAGTAGGTACCTACATTCATTAACAACGTCTGACGCATAATAAAGTTTGTGATGCTGCCGTTTCATTTGTTAACTTTGCTATAAGCACTTATGAGATGAGTCGAAAAATTACAAAAAGTTGTTTTTTTATGTAGTAATAACATTTTTAGTGTGTAGCATGGAAAAGGGAAGTTCATATTTTTTTCAAAAGCGATTCAATTTCCCGATAGCGACTACTTTATATGTAGGTAGGTAGGTAATATGTATTCAAAATGTGTTTGTTAGCGATGTGTCACTGTAAATTGGCCCGATTTGTGTAAAATATACTTTTATTCTCTTTATTATAATAAATAAAGCCTTTGTGTGATGTAACCGTCGAAAAGACTAATAATAAGAAAATATACGTTCTTCACATATTTTGCCACCGCTGTATGGTACATGGGATCCATGTGTAACATTGTGTTGGGTTCCGTATATTAAATTATTATGCATACGACATCCGTTAAATATATACCATTAGGTATATCGAACTGGGGGCTGGTAAAAGGTCTTGAATAATACAGCAGGTATGTTGTGAGATATTGACACAGATTTACTACTAACTATGTACTTGTGACGTTCAATATACATACATACATATGTACCTACGTTACGTATATGTTTTGGGCGTGGGAAGTCATACCTTGTACATCCATTATGTTTACGATTGAATCAAACCGGATATTCTTGTCTACGCGAGAGCAAATGTTTGCTTTATATCTAATCTGGTAAATATACATTGGAACACTGCAACATGTGTTTGGTTAGCGATTGTTTGTATCGTATATTTACAGGGAACCTTGTGTCTAAATTAAAGTATATTAACAGTTCATATAACAATCTGAATGGAAATATTTATAATCTTACAGCTGTTGAGTGACAACTGTTCAAGGAATAGGAGTGTTAATTAATAATAAATAGCAAAAAAATGAATATGATTCTGCTACTTACGTATGGCTACAGGCAAGGACAGAATCATTAATTATATTAACAAACTTCTAAAATGTTAATTTGCACCTAAACATGAGACGCATGTATTCTTATTAATAGAGAGACTGGAATAGTTTTGCTACTAAGACTGAGACATTCCCTTGAGAATGGTATACAATACATCACATTAACGTTGTTGAATGTGTCAGCATAAGCTTTCATTCAACTAAGAACTAAGTTAGTCCGTGTATAAAACGCGGATTAAAAAAAACATAAAACACAAGTACTAAAATTAAAATACAGCGGAGGCACCTAAATTATTATCCACGAAACAAGAAATTCCTTCCAAGATTCTAGACCTAGACCTTTTTCCATTCTTCTCACCCTTTTTTTCTTTACAGAGGCCATTTGTTCTGATTACGTCACATGCTCATTGTTTTTCTCTTCTTTATTCAATCGCTTTGCATACTGTCAGACTTACTCTAAATAAATACCTGAATATAAATTCTAGCAGTTTCTAAATGGTTTTGCCATGAGAAAAGATTTAAAACAGATAGAGCTATGTAAGGAGCTAGTAAAATGTATCAAAGAAATGATACCAATAAGCAAAGCAAATGAAAAGTAAAAATATAGTCGTTTCTGCTTTAAAAATGAAAAACATGCTAGAGAATGTTAAAACGTTATTTTTCGAGCTCTTTTTTATTAGGTAGTTCAGTGACTCGATCCTTTCGAGTTTTTTTATAAACTATATGCAGATTTTTTTATTACTGAGTTTTAATACTATTCTCCAGCAAGTTTAGGTTTATTGCAGTATTCGAGTAATACTAAGTCACGATAAGAACGAAATAACGGTGAAATATACAATTTATTAAAAATATCTAGGGTTGTTAGTTATTTCAAATCATTATTTTGTTGTGAAGTTTTTCGTAAAAGGCTTAAATAAATGGCAACTTTATGAAGTTTTCCATCCCAATTTGTAATACATTTCATTGTGTAACCAAAGTACGAGTAAACGTGTAGTAAATTCAATATAAACTTCGTAGAACATATTTGTTAATTTGAAGATAGTTTAAACTGGAAACATTGGCCGTAGTCATTATTTACGCCCGTTTCCCGGTATTCTGTCTCGCTCTAAATAAGGAAATAGTCAATGATCATTCATTAGTATTTCTAAACAAATAGAACTGTTGTACTTACAATATTCTGACACTGTTTTTCTTCTTCAGAAAGCATTGAAGTAAAGCGTATTTTTCTTTTTTCCATGCAGAAGCGGCTAACTACTGATCTGGATTTACAGTTTCCTAAAATAAATAACAAATAAGCATCACCGCTTAACAGTAAACTAGGTGAAGCCGTTGTGCTGTTGCAACCGAAGTCTAGGTTTTACTGGCATTCTGCTAGTTAAGGAACGGAGAGAAACAACACAAAAAAAATACTTTATCACGACGACCTGTACTCTTTTGCACCTATGGAGGACAGCAGGAGAAATTTTCTATGACACACCTAAGAAATTAAACATGCTTAATATTATATTCGACCATTAGGTTTTTCCAAGTTTCCCTATAAATACTGCTCGTGACGCCTTGGAAATAATTACGTTTTAAATTCCATTTATATTATTCATACCAACGATTTATCTATGGAGCCATTCAACAAATGTACATTTAAAGATAATATGTACATATCCTATATAGATAGGTAGGTACATCTCAATAATACCTGTCATTGACAACGCACAAGGCGAAAGTCAAGATTATTGGCACCACCAATAGAGAAGTCCCGATAAATCTATATTCGGATCGCCTTGTTCACCATTACCTACCTACTCTTACAATAGTGACATGCGAATGTCAAAGTCAAGGCTGTTTCAATACAATCAATAGATAATTAAGTATTTACCGCATATACTGTACGTTAATGTTACTTGTAGAAATGGAAAACGCAGAAACTGATGAGGCACTAATGTTACGAGTAGGTATTATAGTTCGGGGGGAAATAAGCCCAGCATAAAGCAAAGCGTCTAAAGTTACTGTTAATGAAACGTTATTGAGTAAAATTTTTCTTTTCGTAAAGCAGTTTTTTATGAACATTTTGGATCAGTCAAACATCTTCCTAATTATTCGGACTTTAAACTCATTACAGCTGGATCTAGTACTGACATTGACAGTCCCATGCCTATGGTACTTTTCAAGTTCGGCTGCAAGTGTATTTGGGCAGTAACGCCTACTTCTGACTCATGAATGATGCCTGAATATGTTATCTGTGACATATTATATTAATTTTATAACAATACACACCTTCCACTTTCTATCATAATATTATCTATTCTACATGATATATTTAATTTAACTTGAAGTATAAATTCCATGCATTATTATAAAATCAACATGAACATTTTGTATGAAATTATTTCTGTAGCAGTAAGAATCCATCTGCCGATGTTTGTAGACGGAACCTGTCTGAAACTCGTCCGTGTTTACAGATTTGCAAACTTGTAGCGAGAACGAAAAGCACACAGCGAGAAAACTTCTCTTTTCACCTTTGCAATATCGTTGCAACTTCCCTGAAAAGATTCAAAACACAGCTTCATTTCCCTCGCACCACTTGCCTGTGTCAAAGTTTCATCTCGGCGAGCGAATTCAAGTGTAATGAGGTGGAAAAATCGAATGTTACTTTTCTGTAAAATTGATCTGGCTTTCTATGCTGTTCGCGTTAGTTCTCCAATATAAATAATTTATACGTAGTTTAAATGCAGATAGTATATTTCAAGTTCCAATATATTGTTCAGTTCTCTTGAGTTTTATCTCTTATCTGGTGGAAAAATGGGAATATATTATGTTCTATGCAATGTACTCGGGGAAGAATAAAATGTAACATTTATTAGATAAATGTTACTTGAGCAGTCCTTTTCGCGAAAAGAAGGTGAGTTAAGGATTTTACGTAGTTTGGACATTGCTTTACCTGTACGAGTACCTCTATTAATTCCCCTGCAGTCGCTGATATATGGTTTTTCCCCGGTTAAGAGAGACCTAAATACCGTTGCGAGATATGTTGCTATTAATGTTAGAAGTTGATGTCTTGAAGTTAACCAGTGGAGCTAAACGTTTGAAGTGAAGATTGAAGACTTTTGGCCATTTCGTTTCCACTTCGTTACACAACAAGGCAACTAAGCAACTTAATATTAAGTGCCGAAAGGGCTTCGCTATTTCAAAGAAATGTAAGAAATGGGTATCGGTGATATAGAAATAAGTATAGTTATTACATTTTTATGTATTATAAGTATACCTAAGTACTTCAGACAAAACGGACGGCGTACCTAGATATAACGTCAGTTTACTTACATTTTAGTGACAGTTACCAATTTGCTAATATTGAATACTAACCAACATCTATTCCTAGTAACACGTATTGTACGATGTCGCTACTCTCTTAACTAAAGTGAAGTTATTTTTAAATATGTGACGTAAGTATTTCTACATGTACACAAAATCGACTTTCATGATTTATAATGGAAAGATAAGTACCTCGTGTATCATTTAATTGAGGACAGAACACGGTTGATTAAGTGAGAAAGGTGTTATCGGTACTTCTAATAAATCGCGGTACTGTTAAACTTAAGAGCTTTTTACTCGATAGAGTACATTTAAAAAGTCTATGTTAATAAAATCGACTCCAGAACTCTTGTGATTTGCTAGACACATCCAGAAGTTACTTGCGGGAAATAAAACTCTTGATAGGTAATTTTTATAGATTTTATTTTCAACCATGAATGACATCAGGAACTTTCATACACATTAACATCCTCTATTTCTTTCATAAATGTGATGAATTTAACAAAAAAGGATTGATTACAACGGCCATCACATACCAGTATACACATTTCTAACATTAAAATAGTGAAGTTTAGAAGAAACGCACTTTTTCTATTGGATCGGAAGCAATAAGAATTTAAAAATTATAAATAATGACTGAGGTATATATATTTAGTTTTAAAATAACAATAAGGAAAGGACTTTTCAACAATTAGTAATTATTTTTGCTTAGCGGAGAACATGATTTTTTAGGTTAAGTAATGTTACTAAATACCTGTCACTTTCAGGCATTCTGTTTGTATATCTAGACTGGATTGGTCTGCCACACACATGTCGCTTCGAGTGAGCCAACATTTGTTGTCACTTCCAGAGAAAATTAATAGGCATTAAGAGTTTAGCCCCATGGCAGGTCTCTTGGTTGATTAAAGATCCTGATTACTAAACCGGAGGGGATAGATTCGATTCCCAACCAGGAAAAACGTTTGTGTGATCAGCAAACTTATTTCTTTTGTGATAGGTTGTAATAAATATCAGCTAGAACTATATAGCATATATTATGTATAAGTAATAATATAATATCTGTATACCTATAATATACCTAAGCTGAGAATGCAAAACACTTTTTAAGATTAATCGATAATAAGGTAACGTAAGGCCGACATCAAAAGTCATCACCCTTTTGCTAATATTCGTATATTTGACTTGCATTTATATATATTTACCACTGATAATATTTATTTAAAACTCAAATGTTTCTCATTGAAATGGCTGCAAACGCTACCTGTTAAATATTTCTGCTTTCCATTCCCGTTCTCACTTAAAAGTTCTACGTTGAGTTGCACAGGAATCTCTTAGTTACCTGTACACTAATTCGCAACTTTGTATACAAGTATCAAAACGATAGCTATTATATACTAAAAGCTGTGCATTGTTTAATAGATTTACATTATCCTTTGCTCATTTTATCATGCAGAATTTGGTTTTTAAATACTAGCCACAAAAGCATAGTAAAAAAGTTCACAAGTAAAGATTGAAAATAGACTTGGATAAAACATTAGAGCCTATGCAATATACAATAAGGAGAATCTTAAGTGACATAAGCCATTACATTTTCGGGGTACCGCATCTAAATACAGCCTGAATTGTTCATTGAGAGTAAATTTGCGTAACCACTGAGAGGAAATTTCAAATGAGTTGCACGCTTTGTGGTTTGCATTTAACAGTTCGGTGATTCTAAAATACATACGTATTCCCATGTTTGAAAATTGCTCTTTTAAAAATATGGTTCTGAATTTAAAAAAGCACCTGCTTAAGCCATGGCTGGCTATTTTAATACTATGTCTTCTATTCTTCTTTCCTTCCGCTATACGAAACATTTTTTTTATGTGATAAAATTAAGTTAGCATAAAAAGAAGAGACTATCTTCATCTTTTCTTTTTTGAAGCTGAGAAACGTACATTTATACTAATAAAGGGTAATATGTGCAATATAGTGATTTAAAAGAGTCTGCAATATTATGCGCAATTGCTTGTATTCAGGTTGCCACCTAAATGCATTAGCAGTTGAAGCGGAGACGAAAACATGGCATTAAGCTTGTAAATTATTAAATTTGTTGTTTCCTTCTTTATAATCAGGCAGGGCGCAGCTCAATAAGTAAATTTATCTACTTTATAAGTAGTCAGGTGCAAAAGATTTACTTGCTTGCATTTATTTTGGACAAAATTAAACACCATTTAACAATTTAACAAGCCTGTTTCCAATCGTATGAAGATTCGAGTTACGTTTGGTTTATTTCAGGAGCAATAAATTCGTGTGACGTCATATGTATAGGAAATGTTAAATACGCGGATATAGATCAGCGTAAAGCGTATATAGCTTAAACAGCTATAAAAATTACCCAACTTTTATATGTACATAGTTCCACATTAGAGTTAGGTCTTATAACGAGCGCCATTCAATAAGTTTCTAGCAATTTTACTGGAAAATGAAATATAGAAAATAATAAACATTAATATTTCATGACTTGGTAAAATACATCTTAAGTAATAATTTAGATTCTACTCGTATCAGACGCTTGAGCGGATCATTCTATTTTAGAACATAAGGCATTCCACATTAGTATGAAAAACTAGAAGCGTGTCTTAATAAGGTAACCAATCTATTATGGATAGAGAAATGTTCCCTTCAAATCGATTACACCACTTTAGTCTTAGTAAATTGGTTTATGACGTGGAACATGTTCGGGTAAGAATGCGCGACAGCAGACGTGGTTTTATTAAACGCTATCAAGAAACACCGTTTATTAGCGGTAAAAACTGTCACAATGTGTTCATCGCGATCGTGATAATGGTAAAGTATTTCACATTTTTCCGCATAAAAAGTTCATAGACAATTGACGGCACTATGCTGTCTAAGTCGTAGCTATGTGTCAGAGATCGAAACTTCAATCGGAAAATTGAAGACTTCCGAAATATCAACAATAGGATGTCAAATCTTGAGAAACGAAAATAGCGATCTTTCACTTCACAGACCAATTGTGCAGTGCAAGCGTATTCCTTTAATTTGAATTTAATTTTTACATGAACAATTATATACGAAACGAGGTATATTAACAACGAACTATCACGTTTGACACTGTAAGTAAGTAAAAATAGACCATATGAGGAAGACATCGCCTAATGGTACTTGTATAGTAACAATTAAAACAATAAGTGTTTGGCCCCGCCATTGACATTGCATGTCACAATCCTAGGATTCCTTGCGATGTCATTCCACGATGCCAGAGGCGGTCAACCGTTCAACGAATACATATATCGATCAATTCGCTAATTAATACTGGTACCTGAATCGTTTTCCATTAGCGCTCCGAACATTAATTTTATTTGGTAATGACAGTTGTTTATTGATAACACACTATTCATAACGGGATAATTCGGAAGCCTTTCATCCTTCGAATAAAAATATAATAAAGAATATTAAGTTTATTGGATTCCCATTGCATTATAGCCGAACAAAGCATTTTTTAAATATAACAGTGCATTGTAAGTGTAATTCATATTGATATTGCATAAAACACAGTACATGCCTAAATACACACGGACATTCACGTTTCATAAAAAGAACCACAATGGGTCAGAATAAATTTTTTATCAACAACTTGTAGTAGCAACACAAATGTTGATGTACACCATTGAAAAAAATTTATTGTATTAATCAGAAGGTTGTAAAAATAAAATTCAATTGGTGTTCGAATTCATTAGCATAAAAGTTTCTGTATAGGTACCTACCTACCTAAAGAAATAATGTTTAGTTTTAATTAACATTTCCATTATTATGTTGTTTTTGTAGTTACCTCCAAACCAAATGTCATTCGTAGGAGGCTAAATACTAATAAACTAGGGCTTTATCCCTGTAAGTTGTCCGATAAACAACTTTTATATTGGTCTATCTGTTTAGGATTGTTATTTTTTTGCTATGTTCAACGAACCTCATTTAACGACACTCACAAAAATAGACTAGATGTAATATACGAATGTATTGGGTAAAGTTCCATTTTAATCGCACGTTTGCAGGCATCTTTACGCGTAGGAGGACTTCACGTGATCTCATGAAATCTGATATGATTAGGTACCTATATAATGAAATTCATAATGCGACCTTTTAAACAATTCCCAAAGGTTAAAGTACAATCTTCGCTCTTGAGGTTAGAAGCAAAAATTTGACGGGTTTGATGAAAGTACACTTGCTTTGTTTATCAAATTTCGTTAAATGTTAACTTTAATTGTTGTTAAATGTCAATTATTATGCAGCGTCACATTAAATAGCGACATATATTTAACATATGTAAACATGTTTCACCGTGTTTTAGTCCACTTCGCTACGATATCGCTAAACTAACTTACACTCACCACCAACCACTGCTCTCATTATATTCATCTCATTTAGTATAAATGGAATTTTGTAAGCTTCCCGTGTAAAAAGATCTTCGCTTCGTTTCGCTGAGAAAGTTCCTCGAGTTTTATGTTACTACAATTTCAGCACAATGTTAGCTAGTTTCTTAATGTTTTCATTAGCTTAACGTCCTAGTATCACATCGTGACTAGAATAACAAAACTACTTATATTATGAATATACTAATAGATCTAAAAGGAATATTAATCAAAACATTCAGCTACCGATAGAGACGAATATACATACATTATGTACCTATATCATTATTAGAATAATTATAATAAATAATCATTTAATGGTGTGAATTGGTGTGAAGTCTACCAATCCGCATTTGGCCAGCGTGGTGGACTATGGCCTAATCCCTTTCACTATGAGAGGAGACCTGGTCCAGCAGTGGACTA
>DWQT01002410.1:0-14226 GCA_018244895.1 Myscelus amystis hages | reverse complement strand
AAAATGTACCTACTGTATTAAGTGTATTGTGATAAGTCGATGGTGTATCTAAATAAATAAATAAATAAATAAATAAAAAGCTGCCATTCTGCAACCCGTGCAGATCGTAGCGCGTTGTTTACTGAAACTCGTATTGATTTAAATGGAAGTTTAAATATTTTTAAACGTTAAATATTGCTTTTTACAATTCCATTTGGCTGACGACCGTGTTTACGGTATGTATATACGAGTAGAACTACGCAGAGGGAAAACTAAACAAAACACTTCCTTACTTAGTATTTAGTAAGAAAGTATTTTGTCCAATTTGGAATTAGGTAACCGCGTGTGTATGTATACATATTTGTTTCAATATTACTTATTAAATTTAACAAAAACCGGATATACGTCTGGGGCACGTTAAGCAATCCATAATAGTGCTCATACCCAAACAATAACTCCAACTTTATGGGATTGCTTACTATTGTACAGGAGACAAGAAGCCTCATTAGTTTGAATCTACAAAATCTATTGCAACCGTCGTACCCATTGTGAGCTTTAAAATCCTTTCGTAAACGTACGAAAGCTTCCCGATTTACGTCCGAAAATATAATGATCATTTTTTTTTCAATTCGACAATTTTTATAACTTCCTTGAATCAAAACATTCCATGTGTCTCAAACAGACGTCTTCCGCGAAGGTAACTACGCTGACAAATGTCACGACTGTGGCCGGAAATTGAACTGCGTATGCTAAGACCGGCGTTAAGGCCGCCACGACAAACGTATCTGATGAATAACATGAGATAAAATAATTCTTATATCAGACGTCAGACATAGTGTACATATCGTAAATGTATTTATAATGCAGTCGTACAAAGATTTAGAAAGATAGAATATTTTTTTAGAATATTAAGAATATTTTTTTAGAATATTTAGAATATTAAGGTAACGCTAGAATGGAGTTACTATGGAAGACTATTAAATAAAGTTACATAGTTACATACATACATTTTGTTATTCATCAAACGTACATATGTATATACATACGAATAGACACACATATAGAAATGAAAAGGAGCAATCTTAATTACATAAATAAAAATAAATAAATAACTTCTTATAATATCTAATAACAACTTTTAAATTAAAACTACGACGTCCATGCCACTCTAGCCAGAAGATCTAATTTTCCAACTTTCCACGTTTTGGAAAATATTCCTGAGCTGCTGATGTTTTATGATAGGTATATCCATTAACTACAAATTATTAAAATATTAATACTTTTAAAGAAATAATTACCAGTACTTAAGTAGAAAAACGATAATTTCAATAAAGAAAAGTACTATATAATAATTAATATTAATATTAAAATTAATTCCAATACACACGCATTTTGCTCTTGATTACGATTAAAAAATCTAATTAGCTAGGCACATAACCTTTCCCCGAGCATAGGCTTAAAGAGAGCCGAAATTGTAACAGTCTCAAAGGGAAAATCAAAGGGTAGTTTATTTGAAATTCGTTCCTAAATAAGTAATGTTTAGGTGCGGAAGAGTTGCTTGTAAATTAATTGTAAATATTAAAGGCACCAATTTTAGTACGAGTAGATGTACGACGACCAAGTTTAGAAGCGGAATAGCGAATATCCTTTCTATGTTCAGTGTTTCACTTTCAGTTAAGTATCTGTAGATTACGCCCACTTGTTCCTGCAAGTGGGGGCTAGAATACAGCTACGGTGTATTCTGCTGTCGTAAGAAGCGACTAAAAGGCTAAAAAGGTTTGACATTCCAGTCAATAACCCCTGGAAAGACGACGGTAAGTATGGCCGAAATGTCTTGTAAGCAGTGGGTAAGGAATATAAGCCCGGGACGAGCCTAAAAAGGCCGCGACACTAGAGATCACCCGTGCATTACGCATTAAAAACCTCGAGTTCTCTAACAGCGCCGAGGAAGACTACAGATGGGGTCTTTACCAAGGCAATGTGGCAACTCTTGAGGGTTCCCCCTCGTCACCAAAAAAAATAGATTACGCCCACTACGACCTTATGAGAACGGAGCTTTTACGACGACAGATAGCAGAACCTAATAACTGTGCGCTAAATATATCTAAAATACGAAGGAAACCGGAATTACGTTAATTAATAGGATATTCCTTATATAGATGACATTAAGCGGCAAAGTCATGAACAACGCTTGAACAATTTCGAATTTAACAGTACAATTGATATTCGCGTCATTGAGAGTTACGTCACGGGAATTCTGTTATAGTGCGGAGCGGTGCATTCTGCGACTCCGGTCAACGAGGCCACGTATAATACCTGGCATTCAATTTGCGTTTCCAATTCCCCAGCTCGATTGAAACATCGTCATCGTGTTATACATTTAATTAACTGCCGTAAACGTTAAGATGAAGCGAAATGTAGAAAAATATCACTTCACATTTTGACCGCAACAGCTTTGCGCTTTTAATAACGAAATATTATGTATTTGCAATATTTCAGTCGTACATTGGGTCGTGCAATGCGCCACTTTATTGAGCACTAGCTTTCGTCCGATATTACAATACCATCTAATAAAACATGCGGAGCAATTGTATTTGAAACAAATCCAGAAAAGGAAAAAATCATATAAACGTTCAATCCTTTATTATTATCCGGATTTATTTAGTTTCAATTTTATTCTGGGTCTGTCATTCATAATAAAACTGAAACTGCAAAGCTACATACTCGTGTACTTAAACAGAGGCTGGGGTTATGCTTAACTAACTTCTGTAATCTGAGGACTCTCTGCATGCTATATGAAATATAAATAAAAATAAAAATATCACCTCACTAACATAGATCACAAAAATGAAGTGCCAAATACTTAACTTCACACGAATTCCCCAGCAAAATCATAAGAGGCTACTTTGGTATAACATTACAATATAATACACTATTATGCAAAGTTAAAGCAGCGTCCGCCTAAAGAATTTTATATGGATAGGATAAAACGCGTGACTGTAATTTAAAAGCTATAAGCAAACAAAAGGGGAACTGAGTCTTCGATAACGCTTTATTCAACCTTCCTAGCGGATGCAGGATGTGAGCTTCACGAGCTAGCTATAAACAACATAAGTTCCTTTATCCATTACTGTATTATCTAATAGAATGGAGTATCTTTTGTGTCAACCAAGTATATGAAGGATAGAAAAATGTTATTTTTCATTCTTAATATTATCTATTATCCACACATATATAACATCTACTTACCTTATAGCAAGTGATGTTTACTTTATTTTAAACGCAAGTAATTTTTGTAGTCATTATGTTGGTGCCGGGATTTGAATCCCAAACGCCCATATTGGAAGGTTGACAGGTTGGAAGGTTCAAACAAGAGATTTAATGAATGTATCTATATGCACACTATCTTGATGTAAGAAAATAAAGCCAATAGATTATCTTTTAGATAAAATCCTCATCTGATTGCATTGTATTGACCGAGCGATATTAAACCTAGAATCGAAGCATGTTCCTAATTAAAACTTCAAGCGAGGAATCAACAAAATGCCCTCAGATATTTCGGTGAAATACAACATTAATTTCCAAGCGCTTACGGCTATATGTTGCTCCCCGCTGTTGAACAATACCAGGATTTTGAATTCGGAATGCATGCGGATATTTTGTTTGAAATTTCATTCGGCGTGTTCAATTGTGGACAGGTTTCAGAGCAAAACGTCAAGAGTACAATATCTGTTACAATACTACTAAATAAATGTAAAATTATTTATCTATGTATCTTAACAGCTGTTTGATTCAAAGGGTGTTGATGATAGGGAGATACGGCGTTCCAAGTTCGAAAAAGAGCTAGCAACGTCTTAGATGTCAACGGTTAAAGATTTACTTTAAGATAACTTGGAGAACCATTCACTTGTAAGACATTCAAAATATCGTCTCCGTAGACTAATCACTGATTTTCAACTGTTATAAACGTTTAAATGAGATGAAATATAATATATTAATTTACCTGTAAAGAACATTATGATGACCTTGAATGGGATATAACATTAACTTTTATTATTTTCTTCCATGCGCCTTCGATTAGAATATTATGATGCTATTATTGTGACGTATTAAATATTTCAAGGTTTTACGCTTGGGTATATACATATTAGTCTGGTCTTTGTTTACCTACAAAAATCCAACAGTTTATTTCTTTATTAGTTTATTTATGAATTTCAATTCATACTTGTGTAGACACACGTGTCATTCAATATTCATAAAGAATATTGGCTGTGAAGTTTAAATAAATTCGATTAGAAACATTACAAACTGTAGTATCACATGCAATAAGAACGGTAACGAAATGGCAATTTTGTTTTAACGGTGATCAAAATGTTGGCATACTGGTAATACTTATCCCTCTTGTATTTAAAGAGATTAATGTATTTTTGTAAAAAAAAACTTTACTTACGTTATCCCTATTAAGAACGGCTAAATTGACAGCAATAGTAATTATTTCCAAACGTTGCACGGATTACTCCAACAGCGCTACGGCGTAGCGCTTGTAGCAACATCACGTAGCATGATGTAATATGCTACGTGACATGTAACAACATCCGTGTTATCATTAGAGCCATTGAGAATTACACGACATAAATTTGTTCGTTACACGATGAACGAGCTATTTGAATAATTCCGCTGCTGACTGCAACCAATTTGGCATATAAGTACTGAAAGCGCTTGGTGTCGCTTAACCTTCATATCTGCGACCGCTTTCAACTGAATTGCCCAAATCTTCCGATTTGAATAATGTCATATTATTAAAAGTATTTACGAGTATATTATTATATCACGTAATATTGCAGTATCGGAGTGATATGGTCGAAATACCTGTTACAGTTAAGTTACAAAGGGAGGTGCAGTCCAGTTGTTATACTCGTAGCAAAGAGATGCCAGCCAGAGAGAGAAAAATGTGTCGTCAGTACTGTGACTGTATAACTGTAATTGTAAGTATTTTCAACTGTTTGTTAAGTTAACATTGAATCGTGGTATTCGATTTTAACATTCCAACTTGACTTAGGCTCTGAACTACATTCATTTGGACCTTAATGAATAACAGTCCATAAATCCCAATTAAAAACCGGCGTGTTTTTTCGCTTTCGTGTAACAATGGAGAGGGTACGGGTAACGCTAAAACACGATTCAAACTTACCAGGCGTTGGTACAATTCGCTTTACAATTACATTTTTAATCAGTCTCGTTTCGCCTACGGGCCGGGTTGTTATCATGTTTCAGAAGTTTATTCTATGCGCGCATTTGTACAGATCGGTATTGGTGGTGGTAGCGAATATTGCAACCGCAGTTCCTACAAATACTTGTAGTACCGGTAAAATTAATACTGTATAAACTTTTAAACAAAAGTACGATCAACAAAATGACTAATTATGACATTATTAACAGTTGTCAGAGTGACTAATTATGACGTCATTAATGGTTGTGAAATTGACTAATTGTGACATTATTAACAGTTGTCAGAGTGACTAATTATGACGTCATTAATAGTTGTCAGAGTGACTAATTATGACGTCATTAATAGTTGTGAAAGTGACTAATTATGACGCCATTAATAGTTGTGAAAGTGACTAATTATGACGCCATTAACAGTTGTAAATCGGAACAACATCGTGCAAACGATGTTATATGAAGTTATTATAATTGTCTAACATATTTACATATCTGTTTCATCCCTTTTTACTTTCACGGTCGCCACCCTAAACAGTGTAGCTATGAAGGCCAATACCTGTTGAATTTACTCGAGCTTTTTGGAGATTTATTAACTTAGTCTTCATTTACTTGCTAAGGATTTTTATCGACGATATTTCTTATTCTTGATAAAAGTGTAGTACGAATACATGGCAAAAATATTGACTAAATTGAAATGTTAGACATGACGTCTACATTAATATGTATATACCATCACGCCAGGCCAAGTCAATCACGGGGTAGGCAGAAGGAATTACTTTTAAATTTTTTTTTGTGTTCCGTTCTTTTACGTTTCCGTTCTACATTATAAGCATTATATTTAATTACTTTCATTTTTCAACATTTTCATCTAATAATAGGAATTCATATGGAAATAAAATATGTACACGTCACAAACTCTTTGTTACAGAACAGCTATCAGTGTTAAAAGTTTCAAACATACTTATCCATCAATAAAAACCTTGCATGTTTCGAGAAAATTGCGGAAGCAGCCGGATTACAATTTGTTTCGCTTGAACGCTTGACGGAGGCATTGAAAGGTTACACAATAGTATTGTATTCCGCACGACTACTGTGTCATTGTGCCCTTAATGTATGAGTGATATATACAAAGTGTTTTATAATAAAACCAAATAATACTCACATAGATATTTTATTACATCTAAACAAATAAACGTCAACTGTGTTCATCATTTTGTATGATCTTATTGTTCTGGTTGGGAGTGGAACCCACGATCTCAGGATTAATAGTCAGTATCTGAACCACAAGACTAAGATAAAGCTAAAATATAGTACCAGCTGTAAAGCCACTACATTATAATTATTGGACAAATAATTAGATATCTAACTAAAAGATAATTGGAACAAACTCAAACTTTATGAGCTAAGGGTTGCTAAAGTAATAAAGTCGATCATTCTTTCGAATACCCCCGCCCTACCCTTATTTAATTAAAACGTTATGCCCTTCCTTCAATTCTCGCCCTCGAGGTTTTAATTATCACGAGGGGAAACTATACAAAAACTGTCAGCAGTAATAATATTTTTTCTATTTTTGGTTAAACAAATTAATGTTTACTCCAACTATTTTCATTTAAATTAATTTTAGCTGCGTTAAGAATAAATATATGTCTAATGTATGATTCAAGATAAGTTTGCATAATATGTTTAAAAGATAAACTTTCAGAACAGTACTTGAAGGGACTTGGGGGTTGTCTTTATCTCTCACAATAAAGAAATAATTAACCGAAAATTAATATAAATTACATTTAAAATGCTTAAGGAACACCAGAAATTACACATAACGTATATACTCGTACATACATAAGTAAAAGACCGGATTCAAATTTTTCCTTGGCTTTAATAAATATATTATATCAATATCAAAAGATATTCAATATCTTTAATTACGTGAAAGAAGGAAATAATTGTGCGGAATTATAAATCACTTTATTTGTACGCAATTATTGTTATTTTAATTTATCCCAGGGGCATTTATGAGGATAAAATAACCACCAAAACAGGAAAAATACATTGTTAATTTCATACAACGTTCAACTGCCCTTAATCTTGAATAATCCACGACTTTCGCTTGTAAAATTGCTTTATTAGTCACCGTAAGGTAAACGTTGAGTAACGTAATTCAATAAAAAATAATCTGGCAATTTAATATTGAGGTTTACGGGAAGAATAAGTACGGTTAAATATTATGATTTTGGTTATTTTCCCCACGAAATATGCACTTATATTTTTATCCAAAATCCTACGTGGCTCACCTGTAATTTTTATATTTACCGTATAAAGACGAAACTATATGCCCAATATTTTAATTATTTATGTACATATTTGTTAATTCAACTTTTTTATAAGCCTGTGTCTCTTTACCATTCGTTTCCTATTACTAATATTATTTGCTGAGCCATAAACGAACATAATATTATTATTTGCGTAAATTAATTGGTTCTTATCACCTGAAGTAAAGATGTTTGTTGATGTCTCAACATCTTTTGACGTTAAACAACATCTCGTGTGTAAATAACCCGAATGTCCCTCTCTTATTTGCTCGTCACATCACGAGCTAGTAAACGACGTCCAACAAACTCATATACTATTGGTATTATTTTAGTATTTCAAAGTAAAGAAACTCTCTTTCTCATTGTTATTTGTGTTAAACTAAACTGTAATTAAAATTGAATAAATAAACACTCAAACTTACAGTCCGTTGTTGATAGGATCGATATCGATTTTGCATGGAACGCGTGAGAAACAATATTTCAAAGCTATGCTGTTACGAGTAGTTCTCTACCATGCCCTTTAGATGTGAATAAAGATTATTCCTAACCAGCTGTGCCTCGCGGTTTTGCACTCGTACTTCCCGATAAAGCCTACGTGTTATTGTATAACCTCCTCTATCTTCCAGTAAAAGTCCCATCAAAATCGGTCCAGCCGTTCCCGAGATTAGCCCGGACAAACAGAAAGACGAAAGTTGTAAAAAAGTTCTTTTGCGTTTTAGTATCGTATAGCAACTAAGCATTTGAGAAAACACCGTTATTTTGAAATAACAGACGGATCTTTCCATTTTATCTCGATGTATAGATACTGCCTCTCTGTCACAGGTATAAGCAGTTAATAAAGAATGACCTTCAAGATATTACGCTTCGCTCGTAAGCGAGGTGACGCCGCCTTAGCCCGGTCGATGCCGAGCGGAGCCCGCGCGAATCGCGTTTATAACCCTTTGTTAGAAACGCGAAAGTTCTTACGTGCCGGTCTTAAAAATGTTTATTCTTCCCCAAGGTTTGCAAGCTTTGCATTTAATACGGATTCAATTGTTTTTCCGGCAAATTTTATTACAAAAACTTTCTATTTTAATAAGAAAAAGAGGAATCGTTTTCATTAAATTACACACTCATTTATTTATGACTAGCTTTTGCCCCCGGCTTCGCGCGCGTTTAATTCAAGTAAAGTAAAGTAAAGTAAAAGTAAAACAAATCCCCTTTCCCTATACCGTGAAAATTTCCTGCTATCTTTGAAATATCGACATTCTTATACTACATTTTTATTTATTGGAATCAAGAAATTCTGAATTGCAACGCGTACGAAGCCGCGGACAAAAGCTAGCTATACATGTAAACCTTCCTGTTGAATCGCTCTATCTATTAAACAAAACCGCATCAAAATCCGTTGCGTAGTTTTAAAGATCTACGCATAAATAGAGATAGGAAACGAAAGCGACTTTGTTTTATACTATGTAAAGATGACAATTATAATAAAAGGATGTTTTAACTGATATTTATGTTGCATATGTCGAATTATGTTACTCATTACGAAGTTTGCAAGTACACACATTTCGTAAACCAACTGTTCCGCGCGATGATGAAATAACACGCTCCTTAGAGAGCGTAACTTCTAACATCGTCATCTGTTAGAACTTGAGATGTATATATCATTACATAGACAGTGTAACAGATGAGGTAATAATAATTTGTCGACCAAAAAACATCGTGTTCTCTTCGTGACACTACAATATAATTTCTCTATTTTTCCTATTTCATTTATTCTGGGACTATGACAATCATACGTTAACTCTGAACGTATTATAACGGATGCGTATGCAATTTCTAGATCCAACAAATCTCCTTTAATATATACACGCCAACGTATACAATTTATTAACTGTAACTAGACGAATGCTTCAATATTAATTTGTAATGCTTGATAATCCCCGAATACAGAGATTGGAGTAATAATTAAACAACGCTCTTATGTTTACAGATATCAACGTATGTACTTGCTATTAATATGTTCTTATCAAAATGCATTATAATAACGCAGTATTACAGAAGTAAACTAAACGTAGGATTACAAAATTAAAAATAATCTTGACTAAACTAAAAGATAGATCGATATACGAGTATCATTTTCAAACTTCGCTTGTAACGGGTAGAATAAATTTAAATAGACGTTCACAAAGTATCAAAATTACGCTTACTCTTCGCAGTAAGCGGAAATAATAAATCACGGTTCTCATTAAATTCCAGTAAGAAGATAATTTTTATCCCAATTTTCTTTATCAATATAAACGGTTTTACGATATTCCAACATAACCGTGTCATAACAATACCCGGTAGAATGTATCCGGATTAAATTGATTTTATAGGTGTTGCTGCGAATTCCATTTCGCCACAGGCGGCTATCAGCTATTGAACCAGATGTTAAAGCTTAAATTGAATTTCGTTTCGGTTCCGGATTCCCAAATCAAACCTCACAATAAATGGTCGGTATGAATTTTGAACAAAAAAAAAACCGGTGGCTCATAAAAATGTCGCTCTTTCATTCCTATCACAGTGCCAATATAAATTTAATATCTTTTCTATTATATACAAAAACAAATAGGATAACACGTTCCAGTCTCTGAGAATTTGATGCACCTCATGTTTTATGGCTGTGAGGCACTTACTTATTACATCCATACAACCGATACAACGAAATACTAAACGACAAAAATACGTACATATAGTACGAAAAATGCGAAAATATTTCCACAGGCAAAACTTTGATAGCCAATTTTATGGGCTGTGTAATACAATTTCCTGTCTCTCGGCAGATTTTCACAAAGACAACGTTTTAAACGCGAAAAGAATTTTATAACAACTTACTCGTAAATGGCAGCGGCGTAACGGGCGCGGCGGCGCTCAACAAGTGGACTCAATGTCAAGGTGAAAGCTCCGTTTCGTCTGCCCGACGGGTCTCGGAGCGTTCACACCGAAACGATCCGGTACACTGTTATTTTTGAACAGCTATACATGTGAATACATACCCATTGTAAAGAACACGAACTTATATGCTTTCTATTTTTGAACATGTGTTCTATTTTTGAACATGCGTTCTATTTTTGAACATGCGTTCTATTTTTGAACGCCAATTTGAAATCTCGATTAAGTAGAATGATTAAGTATATGGTATACCAGATCTCGATTAAGTATATGGTATACCAGAGAGTTTTCCTGTCACATGTGCGCCATACGCATCTTATAGTTTCTAACAAGTTTCGGTTAAATGACAGGCAAAATTCGTATGAATTTTTCAAACAGTACAAAGGCGAGCATTCGGTACAAACAAGTAATGTCCAACAGTCAGACGCGGATGTTATTTTGGAATTCACTCTACAACACTATGGCGCAGTGGCGAATAGTTGATATATTTTGGTCATTGTCAGCCAGTCTTATTGAATAAACCAAGAGAACATCTCTAACAAAGCTGAACGACAGTGATAACTATGAAAACCGGACTATTTCACACTGTTTCTTTATCCCCCATCAAGCGTTATATAATAATGGGTTGCAGCCTCAATGTCACGGCTATTTAAATTAGCACGACATCATCATATAAATATATACATATATGATTATGCGTATATACGTAAGAACTTCAATACATCGGACCCACAATCGTAACGCACACATCCAAAACAAATACATGCTATTGACATGTCCATCAAAATAATAGAATGGTTTCGTAGCAACGCAAATAGACCAAACAGTATTGTATCAATACAGTGGTTTTTCGTAGCGATTTCTATCAATGTAATTCTCAAATGCGTTGCATGAGTCAATATGATTGTACAGCTATTAAAATATAAATAGTACCTTGTTTAGATAACAATAAATAATACATCAAAATGTAACGAAACTATACAATGGATAAGACTCACTATTAAAAAGTTGACGAACAAAGTTATTAAAGCATGTAACCAGCTAATATATAATGTCATTTAAAGACAAGGAAGTGCTGATTCCAAGAATACCACTTAATCCGACTTAATTTGGAATTCTCCAACGATCAATGCATCAAAAGGTCAATCATTAGATGTATGTGTTGATAGACGCAGACAGGCCCTTGCTGACAAGGGAGTCGAGAGTCTCCGAAACCGGCGTGTGAATGAAAAAGTGGATGTGGATTATGCACGACAGGTTTGTAAGGACAGAGATATTTAGCACTCGGTGCTTTCTGCCTACCGCGTTAGGAATCTGGCGTGGTGGTATAATAATAATAATTATAATATATTTGGTCATTAGCAAAGTGATTTCGTTCTGTAATTGTCTGTGAAAACACGTCTGAAGCGGGAACGGAGCAACCAGTACATATGCGAATCGATTGTCTTACGCATACCGAAACTGAACTTTCTCCTAACTCACCCTTAAATCTCAAGGGTAACACGCTACCCTCGAGGTCCTAGACCCCTCTTTCCTGAGGCTCTTTGTACATTGAACGCGAGAAAGTAAGGGCTATTTAAACTTTGTGCTATACACTGATACAATAGAATTATCTCAAAGAGATAGTAATTAAGATAGTAATTAACAAACATACGCACAAACAAACATAATCTTTATAGTTATAGGATCTACTACTAGGTAAGGTAAGTTTGTAATGTACATATTGCTATAAATATTACAGAATTTTTATATAAAAAATATTAAAGGTTTTTAAATCTTTACATAGTGTGAAACAAAGTTGCTTTTTTTCCTGTCCCTATGTATGCGCAGATCTTTTAAACTAAGCAACGGATTTTGATGAGATTTTTTTTAATAGATAGAGTGATTCAAGAGGAAGTTTTGTATTTATAATATCACCCATTTTATACAAGAGAAATACTGTTATTTTTGAGATTCCTAATGTAACGCGGGAAGCCACGAGCAAAAGCTGGTATTCCCCTAATCGAACAAATGATTGCTGTTTGTTTTTAAATGTACAAATGTTAATGTCAAATATTACTCAAAAAGTATTTCAAATAAAAGGATCTCATTTGTTAAGTACGTGGATCTATGGTTTTCATGAACGTTGGAGATGAGTTCGCAAAACAAGCGAGGCTCAACAAGTGATGTGACGTCAGGTCGGCAAATTTGATTTCGCATCGCCGCGTGTTCCCGCGACACTCCGAATGTAATGTGGCACAGAAAGTGGTTCTATCTTGAAATTGTAACATCGAAATATTGTTATACACTTAAGATAATAGAATCCGCTGCAAGCGTAAGTGTATCCATGCGTTACGTCGCTTCAACTCGGATATCCGGATGTATGTAGGAGTATGTACGCGGCAAAATGATTCACGGATATGACAAAATAATTCGCGGATATTACAGAAGTATAGCATTTTGTTAGAGCGGTGATAGCCTAGTGGTTTGAAATTAAGCCTCTCACTCCGGGAGTCTGGGTTCGATCCTGGCACGCACCTCTGAATTATCAAGTGCGTTTTATAAATATAATTTAAATATCACTTGCTAAAAACGGAGAAGGAAAACATCGTGAGGAAACCTGCACACCTTAGAGATTTTATAACTTTGTATAATATTTTCTGAGGTGTGTGAAGTCTACCAATCCGCATTTGGCCTACGTGGTAGACTATGGCCTAATCCTTCTCACTATGAGAAGAGACCCGGTCCAGTAGTGGACCATTAAAGGGTAAAAAAAAAACGTTCCTTGGTAACTAAATCATACAGAGCTCAAATCATTTAAACCGGGGTTCCCGCTAGTCACCCCTTTTCCAAAATGAACCGATACCTCAGACCATAGCCGAAATACTCTAGAATCTAGAGTCTAGATACTCTAGACAATATTTTGAATATATCTTTAATTATCTATGTTTCGCAATCGATACAAAATACCAATTTAAAACCGTTGCAGTTGGTTAAATGAGTAACTACACTTGATAGCATTTTCACATCAAAAATTAACAATAGACTTATTCGGTGTCTTGAAAATTTGAAAATATGAATTTTGTTGCTTGGGATCCATTTATAGACTTCGTTAATCCCGAAAATCGGTATTCGAGTTCGACCCCTGAAAAATCAAATTCGACCCGCGAAGGAGTCAAAATAGACCGATTTGAGAATTCCCAATTTAAACCACGGGTTTAGAGTAGCTTTGAACTCAATTTTATTCTCACCTAAGTGCAAGACAGCTAGCTTCAACACAGAGTGATTTAGCGAAAAACTCTCAGCGCTATTTTAAACAAAAAACTAAGTAGGTAATATATCCTCAAGCCATATTACGATTTTAGTCCGATAATGAGCGCACGTGGTCTGCTTATCGTGTGTCAATGTAATTATTATAAAGAATGCATTTTAATGAGGGAAATGTATATCGTTGCATATACATAAATAAAAATAAAATGTCTGTATGTGTGAAAAGTATGTTTTCTCAAGCGCTTTATAGTTATTTACATTTTTGTCTGTCCTTCCGTTTATCCGGTGTCGTCTTTGGAACGGCTGAATCGAATTTAATTAGGTTTTTACAGACGGATAGAGGAGTTTATAGAGCTTCGAACGAAAGTTGCCAATTTTTTTTTATTATATGGAAGTAGCAGACGAGCATGCAGTCCACCTGATGGTAAGTGGCCACTGCCGCCCGTGAACATTTGCAATCGACCCCAGATAAGATCGGACTCTTATCTCATGCCGACCACATATCCGCCGCTACCCCTGAGGACTAAGCTGGAATGGCTCGAAAAAG
>DWQT01002409.1:0-14227 GCA_018244895.1 Myscelus amystis hages | reverse complement strand
GTCGAAACTGACCCATATACGGTTTTATGCCAACTTTGGTATACAATTATGAAGATAATATCCTAAGCTACAAATTTATTGATAATTTAATGGATTTTTATTATACATCCTGGGACGCAACCCACCTAGGGTTCACACACCTCACTCAAGTGAACTCGTTGTCAAAGTCTATTTCAAGATATAAAAAATTGTGAGGTCTCTACTTATATTAATAAATATTACAGAATCCTTAACTACGTACATATTGCATACGTAACGCGTTTAGCGCATTACGGATCAATCAGCACCGAAAGTTGCTCGACATTTAATTAATCCACACCAAAAGATACTCAACATTTAATTAATACACGCCGAAAGATACTAAACATTTAATTAATACACGCCGAAAGATACTCAACATTTAATTAATACACGCCGATAGATACTCAACATTTAATTAATCCACACCGAAAGATACTCAACATTTAATTAATACACGCCGAAAGATACTCAACATTTAATTAATATACGCCGAAGCGGATCAAGACTGAATTAGTGGTAACAATGTAATCGATTCATTCGCGTGACCGCGGCCGCTCGACTGCCTTCAAATTACGCGACGCGCTCCACTGACTACCGTGCTGCGTCGGCAAATAGGACATCCACGATTATATTGCTTAACAATTTCTAATGAAGCAATAAATTTTAAATAGCTTAAGAGTTTTGTTGAAATGCGAACGTTCAGCTTTGATCGCGTGAAATCGCGTGTGTGTTTCTTTGATGAGCAGATATTATGGTTGTTAAATGGTATTTGTTTTGATAAAAATAATCCTTCTATCCATCCAATGCTATGCTGTTCTATAAATATGATAGGTGAAAGCTACAATTTTATGCAACTGTCAATCTGTCAATAATAGGATTCTATTTGAAAAGCATTTCCATTCACAGGCAAAAGGAAAAAAGGGAGCACTTAATGATTTATTCATAAACAATATACTTAACGGAGTTTAGTTAAAACTGTTTTATTTTTATTTATTGTTATTAATTATGTTTACTTTGCTAATATCAGACGCATGTGCATAGGGAGAAGCATTGATTGTAACGTGTAGGTATATTTCATACTGGGAGTTATGATTAAGTGTAACTAGAAACTGGAGAACGGTGCAAGGTTTTAAAAAGTAGTTGAAAACATTCGAAGCGTCGTTGTAGTATCTCAGTATTTCTATCGAGTGGCAGTTGGAAGCGTCCGCTGACTTCAACGAAGTTAATTAATGCAGTTATTCTCCTTAGAACCACGTTAACTCTGCAACTTCACTTCAATGCAAATTTAATTTAAATGTTACAAAAATAGAGAGAATAATAGCTCATACAGTTGTAATTATTTCGTTTTTCTCTTGAATATTTAAGAATTAAATATAATACAAGTAACAACACAACGCTCTTTTTTCTTATATATAATATACTAAATTCTCGTATATTATATTAATTTTTTTCTACAATCTTTTTTTAAATTTATTTAGTGTTGTACTTTACAAAATAAAAATTATTTTTGATTTACATACTTCCAATTTTTTATCGCATATTTACTAAACATATATCACATTATATTCAATCGTTTCATTAATCAAATGATTGGTTAATAAAATGCAAAGGGAAATATTAAAGTTTTATTTGAATAAAATACTTCTTTAATATACGTGAGAACACGTAAGTCAATTTTTATAGGGTTAAAAAATCCGAAGAAATATTACTGTGTAGTTGTCTACATATAACTTAGATAGAAGATATTAGCGAGAAGGTGAAAAACCTTGATCACGTTGCTTAAAGTTATTACTACCTTTTATATTGCTTCTGACATATTAGAATAATTTTCCGTATTTCACATTTTCTCTCATTCTAGCGCTTCCCAATTGCATAGGATTGTTATTTAAAACTAATGTTAATTATACTATAATATTAATGTAACTTCACATCTTATTCAATGACAGAAAGGCGCGTGATTACATTAATAACTTTACAAGTTTTTACATAAAAGATTTAACGTTAATGATTCAGATATTTTAAGAAATAAAGCACTATTATTTTTAGTATAAATACAATTTATGATATACGAACCCTAACATTATGTGCAGTGAATATTTAAAAAAAAAAACAGAAATTTTCAATAGTCACTGTATTTTTTATTGAAATCTACTGCGATTATATGGGGTAATAATATTTAAAGGCACTCTTAATGTGAATAGAGAGTAGAAGTGAAGAAGACTGACCTCGTGGTCAAGCGGTTAGAGACCCTGACTGTGAAACCGGAGGTCGTGGGTTCGATTCCCACCCAGAAAAACATTTATGTGATGAGCACATTTGTTTGTTCTGTGTCTGGTCGTAATAAAAATATCTATATAAGTAATATATAATATGTATATATGTATGTTTATCAGCTGTCTGGTTGCCATAACACAGGCATTAAATTGCCTAATTTGGAATCAGCTAGCCGTGTGTGGAATTGGAATTATTCTTATTATTATTATTTCGTGTATCGGTGGAATCGTATATAAGAAAATATTTATAATACCGACAAAACTATTAAATACCTAATTAAGCAGAGGCTGTAACAAATAGACATTGAATAAAGTACGAGTATATAATGCACATCCTACCATCGTCCATCCATCTATCCACCATCCGTATCTATCCATCTATCTTTATCTATATATCTATCATTCAAACCCCTATATAGCAGTTTGCGTCCCTTAACTGGAATGCTGACTAGTCGATCAGACATCCCAATTTTGCCGCCCAAAACCCTGCAAGCCTCATTTTAGTCGCCTATTTCTACGTGCAGAAGATACCCTATAGGTTCTTCGCTACATAGGGACATGACTGCAATGAAAAAAATGAGATTTTGCAAAGAAATCACACTCAATATTGATTTTCGACATAAGCATGCAACAGTATTCACTTCCACTGCTAGATACGCGCTCGTATAAGTTAAGAAGGAGCATACAGAGTGGGGATAGCTGGGCTTCTGCCTACCTACTACCAAGTACCTGTCTAACGTCTGCATTCTTACAGATCTAACATGCTACTTACATACGATAACATCACTTGACTTACAATCACAATTAGGTACAAGCCGGGTGTTTAGTATAATAACATACTTTATTCGAGAATGTGTATGATAGTAAAGTTTTATCGTAAATGCTTTCCCTTTCATCACAGC
The DNA here is from genome assembly GCA_018244895.1 of Myscelus amystis hages. Taxonomy (NCBI): domain Eukaryota; kingdom Metazoa; phylum Arthropoda; class Insecta; order Lepidoptera; family Hesperiidae; genus Myscelus; species Myscelus amystis. The sequence continues at coordinate 11,031 of DWQT01002409.1, read as the reverse complement.
TAAATGCAGAAATAGCGCGGGTCGAAGGAATACGGCTTTATGAGTGTCACGGTGTAATTCAACCATTAGTACCTTCATGACGCCCACGGGAGCAAACATTAAGGCTCAATCGTGGCGGTGAGGTCTGAGTGACCCCAATTCGCAGTTGCCTACACACATAACTGCTTCATTTACGGACACAATAAATAATTTCCAGCGAGACTAGAACGAACGCAGCGAACTAACAATAATCCCGAATTAATGACGGCCATCTTTCAATTTCGCCTCAAAGCCAAGCGTCTATTAATTATGTAGACATGCTTTATTGCAACAACGTTCACAGCTCAATATTAATAATGTCAAAACGGCTCCGCAGTTCGGATATTTTAAAGTTCGCCGAAATTCCATCAGACTGTAACAGCCAGTGACATGGAAAAATGAATAATATCAGAATACACTTGCACAAAGGAATTTTATATTCGCCCGACGCACACACGCGCGGAATGCAAACGAACGTGGGTGCGTTTATCCCGCCGAATGTCACATTCGTAGGTGAAAATTCAAAATCGAGATATGACGTTACCCTTTCTTTATCAAATACGAACACGCGCCAAGGTAACAAGGTTTTCCTTTGTTCGAACGCCACGCACGCACACATCGACGTGCCGCTCATTATTTTAACGCGCCCAAGCGATTTTCAGCTTTATTCGCAATAGATTTGAGTTAGATTTCGATAAGCGAGTGTGCGAAATGAGTACGAAAATATCGCAAAGTAAATTGCACTGAATGTTTCGTAGGTACGTTTGGATTTAATTTTCATGGTACATACGACTGTTTGGATCTGGGCACCGTTGTTCTGTCCGGCCGCATGTATGAAAATATAACTCTTATTATAGTAAATATAAGGTCCAATTTGGCCCGCACATTCGCGAGCTTTCTCGGAGTTTCCGTGACGTACACGGGGGTTGCTAGTTTTCAATACACTGCGCACAGTTTCGCGCAGTCGTACAACGCCGACGCTACGATGGTTAAACACGCAATTCGATTTACAGCCGAATAATATGGTTTTAGGATGAGAGATTAGTTTGGAGACGCTGCGAGGTTTTGCTTTTCTGGTCATACGTTGATAAAGAACTAGTATCTTAGTCTTTGGACCTGTGCACCGGTGAGAAACGGCTGCGTCTTTCGCTGAGGCTAAAATAGATATTATCTGGGCTATGCAGTATTGATTTTCATCTCGCATCCAGGACTACTCATCAGTTGATACAGTCAGCGCGTAGCGGCGTCCACGCGGATATATGGACTGCGATATTTATTAGCTTCTGTTTCCATGTGATTTATTAGTCGGTTCCTTGTAAGTTTCGCTTCCGCAACGCTCTCGGTGAGTGTATAAGAAAAATTGGCAGATTGTTAGTGTTATTAGGCAATTTTCTACACTGCGTCCGTTTGCCAACACGCGGAGACGCGCAACAGGTTTTTTTTTATTTAAATTAGGAACTTATTACTTGAGACTTAAGGTACATTTTCTTGTGTCTGGCGAATACAGAATTTTTCTTCGATCGTTGTGTGCGCATGCAAGCGTGCCTTGATATTCGCATAGAGATTTTTCTAAGGGACTTTTCATAATATTATGTTTAACATATATTATTATACTGCATAAATATGTGTGTTTTATATCTGGCTTGTTCATTAATGCCGATAAAAGCCTATAATTACCGTGTATAAGGCATGGCTTCTGGTATGAAGACAGGAAGGGAAGTTTAATAGAACCTAAACTATTTGTTACAGGATTTGGCGGGGAGGCGCGCATGCTTCTGGGTCCTGTCTAAATTAGAAGCCTACTGATTCACATGTAAGTTGGGGGTCGAGGATAAGAGATAGAATAAAAAGATAAAAGATATTGTATTGCGTTGTTTTACTAATATACAATAAAGATATCTCGCGTGTGTTGTAGAGTATATGAGTTTAATAAAATGTGTTTTATGCAATGAAGGTATACATAGAATATTAATACTATATTCTCACAATCTACCCCCATTTTTACTAAGATGTTTTTTTTTTTATTATCTTACGTTACGTTACATGTTCAAAAATATTATTATTACAAATCGATTACGAAAATAGAGAAATGTAACTTGTTTTACTGTCTTATGCTATGTATAGTGTTTTAATGGTTAACGAATGTTATCAATAATTGTATTAATGCTTTTAAATATACACATATAAAAATCCAGTGATTACCGGTTTTTAATGTTTTGTTTCAGATTCATTTACGGATGTCAACGCCTGCCCAGCATCATGATACGTGAAATAATAGATTTCTTTGTGAAGAAATTTCCGAACGTCAACTTCTTAGAGTGGTTCATGTTTTACCAGGTGTGGTTGGACTTGGTGGTGATAGTTTTGATCATAATATTGCTAGTTCGCCACGCTATGTTGCACGGCCTGCTGATCCGCAAGAAGCCGGATTATCCGACCAAAAAGATTCCGATTTAAAGCGACTATGAAAAACTTCAATCATCTATTATGTTGTACTTTTTTCGGTAAACCAAATTATGTACCTAATTGTACCTAATTATGTTGTACTTTTTTCGGTAAACCTAATTATGTACCTAATTGTACCTAATTATGTTGTACTTTTCCCGTAAAGCAAATTATGTATTATAATTTCTAGTAATATTATCATTTTAATAATAATGTCTATTTATATGTATATGTTGAGTATGTATTTGCTTTATATCCTGTTATGTATACATGATTACAGTTTAAAATATCTTACTGTTAGGATAAAAAAAATCTGTTGTAAAAACTACTAGATATTTTTTTATTAGAAATTATAAAATTTATTGGGATCATTAGAAGTTACAAAACCCTTTATTGTTATCTGATTATCAATTGAGTTTTTTTTTATTGTAAGCTTAATAAAAGTATTTGTTGCAAATTAAACTTCATAAAGTTCGTTGAAATTATTGTTAATTATGAAATATGTTATTATTAATTAATTACCATTTGAAATGTATTACTTTCAAGCTTAATAAAAGGATTTGTTGCAAATTAAGCTTCATAAAGTTCATTGAAATGATTGTTAATTATGAAATCTGTTATTATTAATTAATTAGCATTTAAAATATTACTTTTAAGCTTAATAAAAAGATTTGTTGCCTAATGTACCATTTCTTTTCCTTAGTATTTGTCTATCCTTTGCTATTAATATGCATCATTGATTGAGGTTTATTTTCGTTGCTGTTTCCTCCAAAATTTTTTACTTTCGAATCGGGCTGTGGTCCATGGAATTCCCCTTATCATAACCTTCACAATTGCAATTACTCTGGTGAACTCCGATGAATTCTCTGATTAATTCCCCAATTGATTCTCCGATGATTCTGGATTTCTAACCCTCTTTTCGTTGTGCAAGTTTTCTCTACAAGTATTCCTCTGTTCCCTGAGCACTGTAATGGGAAGTTTAGGTCGACTTTCCTGTTAAGCCTTAAACAAGGCGAAACCGTTAGAATTTTCGCTAGGTTGAAAAAAAACAGTCAATTTAGGAGTTATCACCTTTTGGAAATGCAGCAGTAATAGAACCAGTATATTCAGAAAAGAAAGCGTAAGTGATACAATCAGTTTTTTACTCCTCCTCATGGGTATTTTTTTACACGAATTAACCCTCAACTTTCGATGTGGTGGCACTTTTTGCCCACTTCCTGAACACATCTGTGGGACAAAAAATGACAAACAGAGCACGCGTATTATTCTAATTATGCATAGCCTCACAAGGGACTGATACGGAAATGGAAGAGAGGGAAAAAAAACAAAGTAAAGTTTTACAAAGGGTTAGAGGTTTTTGCTTTGCTTACGATTGAAAGCGAACACTTTGGTATTATGTAAATGAAGTTGACATTAGCATACAAGGTTTTTTTATAGTAAAATAATCGTGCACATCTGTCGTTGCGTGTGTTTCCGGGTTTTTAACGGACGTTAGATACTGGGTAACAGACTGTTAATAAACAAAGCAGTTATTAATAGACAATGCCACGTGATGAGCCGGTATGGAAAACCATTCCATTACGAATATTTTGTTAAACAAATTATGTTACACTTACATTAAATACTAGTGGTAATTACGCGAATGCTTCTTACTCGTAGTTGGGAATCGAATCCACGACCTCCAGTACAGTCACGGCCACTTGCCACTACACCAAGAGGCCAGTCATTAAAATAATTATAGTTAGTAAAGTAATAAAGATTGCTCAAACCAATATTATATCAAACGTGTTCACTGACCAACAACAATGGGTTTATGCTTGTAAAGCCTCGTAGCGGTGTAAGTACGTGTAATTAAAGAATAACGTTAAATATTACAGTAGATGCATATCTGCCGCGCAGACAACACGATGGATAGATAAAAGTAATATATCATTATAGACAATTATTCAGCCCGTAACAGAAATACACTCGGAAGTTGAATACGATACGCAGCGCGCGTTTCACGGGTTAAGCGTTTCTATCGAGCAACGTGTCAATGGAATTTCGGCCTTAAAAAAGTTCAACGACGGTTTAATGTTCAATGATAGCAACTGGCAGTTAGGACGTTTTGGAATTAAGTTTGTCTCTAAGACCGTAGGCTATCTAACCCTTTAATGCTATCGTGTCAGCTTTTTGAGTTTCCTGTTATCTGTTTTATTACACGTCGGTATTATTAAAACGGGCTTACACGTCGGAAACGGCTAGAGGGGTTTTACGACGGTTTTTTTTTTCAACGATAAATGTGCCCATTTTAAGTGTTAAACGCTCGAGATGCGCGAGATAGGGTTAAGTTAATAACGATAAAGCTCATGGTAATTATTGAATTGCTGTATTGAGGCAATACCTACGTGCTATATACATCCAAGGAACCCTAAACATTTTTGCCACGATAGTACATACTGGTATGTAGATACTGTAAATTCTTTACATAGTATAAAACAAAGTCGCTTCGCTTCCTGTCCCTATGTATGCGTAGATCTTTAAAACTACGCAACGGATTTTGATGCGGTTTTTTCTAAAAGATAGAAGATAGAAACCTTAAAGATGTTATAAAGTATATAATATTTTCTGAGGTGTGTGAAGTCTACCAATCCGCACTTGACTATCGTGGTAGACGATGGCCTGAAAATCAGTTATGCGAGTAAACTCGGTTTCGTAGTGGTAAAATAAGAGGGTAGCAAAAAAAATATTTTAGATAAAAATATAGGTATTTTGCGATGTGAGGTTTTAACAAGGCGAGGTAAAGCAATATAATAAATGAATGTACATTTAAATGTATATTTCGAAGCCATTGACTGTATAATAATATATATAAAAATGTAAATTTAATTGCTACAGACAGGACGTAACAACAAATATAGATTATATGCCTAGTTACCTACTTTGAAGGACACTGAATATAAAATATGTATTTTTTAAATATCGTACATATTAAAACCGATTGTCCCTTTTGGATCAGTATAACGTAACTGTTAATTAAGCTGTTACGTATTTTATTTCTATCCAAGTTGATATAATGAAGGGAAGTGTTTGTTTCTTTGGATGGAAAATATAATATATCATAAATACATACATAAATTAATATAAATATTAAAGTAAATTTTATCAGCTGTCTGTTTATTAACATCAGTACTCAATCTGTTGGCACCAGATGTCTGTTTGTAGTTGGAAGGTTTAAATATTTACATTTATATCTATATAATCTTTATATTAATATTTGTAACCGATTTTAAGGAAGTTTCAAACCTATTTAAATTGAATACAGGTGAGTTGTGAATTGTAATGAGATAGATGGCGCTACCAGCTTCTAATATGCTGTTGGTTATAACACTACCCTTCAAATGCACGTGTCCAGTTAAAATACATACGCTTTTTTAAACTGTAGGTATAAGATTTACAATTCATGCACTCATTCATTTATGCATAGAATAATTAAGAACCTATTGCAAAATGTATGAACCATAGTACGTACATAGATTAAAAGTAGGTACTGCTTAGAAAAATTATGCAAATATGCGTTGGAGGAAATACTTGTCATTGTAGCGGCATGACACGGCATGCATGCAGTTCGCATTCTCGCATGGAAATCGTCACAGGCGCCCTCTTCCGTGACGGTATCAATAACTAGGTTGGTTATTATTATTACTTTCTTCCTGTTTAATTTGCGGTTTTATGAGATAAAGCTGAATATGCATTTCCTAGACTAGCGTGCATACGTTAAATGCACCCAAAAGCCTATACCTATTGAAAAATAAATTGATTATTCTTCTGCAAGTAGAAAATCTGTGTACTTTTTCTAACGACCAGGATTGGAATTGCGAATTGTTGTAGAGAAATAAAATATTCGAAATGTATGTAACTTCTATGAAGCAGTTCGGCAAAAAGTCTTCGTAGCGACATCTATGTTAGGCACATCTGTTATATTTTTTGTACAGCGCCATCTTTGAAAGGGTTGAAAAAGAATTGATCTTACTGGATATCTTACAAGACTACGCTTAATACAAGATTAACTACTCTTACAAGATTACATGCAATCATAATTACAATCTCATAATCAAAATCTTATTAAAAGCGCCAATTGGAATATTATTTTTAGTTTATTTATTAACAAATTTTCTATGGTATTATAATACCTTTAGTAAGTATTTAGTATTGTATATATTAATCTGTATTATTATCCACGTAATAAGTGTTATTTTCATTTAAACTTAATCAGAAACACATAAAATTTCTATTTGAAACAGAGTTAAATGTCGGACAAGATTAGAAGGCGCAACTAGCGCCATCTAGCGTTCAATAGCGGGCAGTTGTAGAATTAAAATCCGTGTCGGTAAAACAGTTCACCGAATGCTTCGGGATGTTGTCGTGGATTCGAAATTCAATTTAACTCAAACTTTTCATGCTCGTGATAATGTTATGAACTTACCGCAACTAGGTAAGTTTTCGTTGAAAAGTTTTTCACAACTAACCAAAGAGCCAAAAAAAGTTGGTACCTAACTTCTATAATGCCATACTACGAAAATTATTTCGCACTAACGTAGTTTTTTTATTGTTTGCACAGGCCAGTGAACTTCATTGCCCAGGATTTTTTTTACGCCGAACTGACATAGCTGCCTACATTCAACTAATAAATCAAATTATTTATACAAATGAGGTAGGTAACAAAAATATTTTGCGTAAATAATTTGTTATTTAAGACAGTAGCACGTTGAATCTGATTAAGAATACAAATTAAAAATTTTTTGGTTCTTTTTTTTAAGTTAATTAATATTTAAGTGTCTTCGTTATGAAGCAAAACTTTTTTTAATTACATTACAGTTAAAATATTTATCATCATTATATTTTTTCATAAACAAGTAAAGGCTATTTTCACAAGATGTAGATACTATAACTAATCATAGCCGTTAATTATAGTGCCTACCTACTGTATTATATTTTTTATGTTAATGCCTAAATTATCTAAATATACATATATCTGTATGTTTTATTAACGATATTTATCTTCGGTATTTTTTTAATATCGCTGTTACAATATCATTTAAAACAACGAAGATGATTTTAGTCAACTCACCTGTAAATACGATACTTTTAAAAACCACGGACTTTAAATAAATAATCATTTGTGAAAAAAATCAATAAAATAAGCTCCTATCAGGTTGCTTTTAATTCTTAGCCTTGATTTTATTTTTTACGTTTTCTCTACATCTGCTCAATTTGCGTGCTGTGTTTATTAATTCCACGTTAAATAATTTCAAAATGATTTACAACAATCATATTTAAATGTAATAAAAGAGCACATTAAACAGATTCATCAATTTTAATGCGTGGTGTCAACACTGATTTTCGATTTCAAATACATACTAAGTAAAACGATTATATAATATCCACAAAGCATATACAGTATTATGGCTATATAACAACTTTATATTGTTTAGTTCAATCCATATTTTACTACTACATAACGGGGTATAAATTTTACCGAATAAAATATACTATACTTAATTAGATGTAGGTATTTTAATTAACATAATAATTTAAGAATGGAACAGATATTGTTCATTGCATACCAAATTATGTACTTAGGATTCCTTGGTTCGCATTTGGTAATAAAACCGTTGTATTCTTAACTTGTATTTATATTTCGGCAATCCTAATTTTACCCAAACGCGAAGAAAAAGAACAATTGATATAGAAAAGAATTTTGAATACATCAGAACTGTATTTGACATTTCAAAAGCTGATAATTGAACGAAATTGGACAAATTACAGAGCTGTCCCGATTACAGATGTCTGCGCGATAGTTGCCTGTAATTATGCACGAGTTCTGACAGTAATTGCACTTTTTCTGTCAAAACTTTGGACGTAGAGTCTTGATGACGTCATAATGAAATAGAGAACCGTGAAAATCATAATAATTTGTTATTTTTATTGCATTAATTATATTATTTAATAATAGGATTTCGTATATCTTTTAGCTATTACTTTTTATTTATTATAGTTATTGTTTAGAACTTTCATTATGTTGTATGTAATAAATGCCTTCTGGTATATTGAAAATCATATCTTAGCTCACTTTATTAATCTTTAATTACGGTATTATAATGATTTAATATTAAAAATAATAGCGATATCCACAGATGTCATTTATGTGAATATTATTTATATTAGGTAGTAAATATGTAAAGCAGCATTTTAAATTAAAAATACGCTTAAATCTGCCATTGCAGGGAAACCTAATACGATAGAGTAGCTCTAATACAATTTTCTTACAAAACACATATAAATACTTATTATTGACATTACGTATTTCAAAAAAGTAAGCAATCACTAATTATAACATGTTACGTAGAGATTAATCTTTGCGAGTTCACACAATTGCCAAGGAAAACCGTCAACTCTTATGAATCGCATCAACTGCCCAGAAAGCACAGGTGAGAGCCGTCGTAGGCAGCAAATAAGTATGCAAGTACGTATAGAATAATGTTCTCAAATCTAACCTCAGAGCACCGAGGCACGGGACCGGCACGTTGTCTAAATAAAAAAACAAAATCAGCCAATCACGCACCCTGCAAATCCATATTTAGACAGGGAATACAACGCACCCGTGGAATCAAATCCATTTTATCCATTTCAAAAGACTTCCTCTTATTGCAAATAGCGAGATTTCATCAAAGTTCATCGTCAATTCATACCCAAACATAGATAAAGCCCGACTGAATTTGTTTCGTGCAACGTATTTTACACCCTACGGCCTTGTGTTAAGGGCGGGGAGGGTGGTTCACAGTCTATTGCATTTTTGTGGGCCCACTGGCGCGTTCCCGTCCCGAAGTTGATAAAGTTGGAGGTTGAAGGGCTTCTCTTTGAGGCTTCATTAATGTCAATAGCAATTATCGTATCAAATTTATTCGTACAAATTGCTCAACTATTTAATCATAAAATTGTATTAAACAACATTTTTTTAATGCATTTCAAGTTTGGAAATACTTTTGGTAATGTTTCCTTAAAGCTTGAATTGAATGATAAATTCATTTGATTGAAAATTTGTTTACTTGATGACTTCCTGAACGCTGTAGTTAAACGCGGCTTGTGTGTCGGATGTAAGCAATTATCAACGAGATAATAATAATTATTAATTCTCATTACGATTTTATATCAAAATACCTTATCTTGGTTTATATCTATAAGATTTCCAGAATTTATTTGGGCACAAATAAATATAGGTAGGTACTCGTAATTTTTTGCAAACCTATCTATTAGTCAGCCTAGCCTGATAAAACATAAATCCTATTGTATTAGATATTTTTGTCAGATAATAACACCTTTTCATTTTGAATTTCGAAACATACATTACATACAAACATTTTGAATTTCGAAAATATATATCACATATGCACAAAGATTCGAACCAAATACCCCGGAAGCACAGTCTAAGCCACTGACTGCCACTGTTATTATAATTTTCCGTTTACGTTAGTAACACTACTCTAAATTCCTTAAATAGAGATCAGTTTTTCTTCAATTTTTTTCTACTACCTTTTGTTTAATAACGTATCATTAAAAATTTTTCCTTACAAATGTGATGCTCAATGTTTAATTATTTAGTGCAATCCAAAATGTAATATCTAATGCTCGCAGATCAGATCGCGTGCCGCATATTACGATATTCGGTTCAACGAAAAAAAATATGGAGGATTTTGACACGATGAAAAAAATCACCACCCTCGCCGCTCACCCCATATTAAATTTTATGGGGACGCGTTGTCATGGGTGTAGCAGGAGAAATACTTATTAGTTATTTACGAGTATATACACGAATACACGGTTTGGTTTCGAACAAACATTCATCCTAAAATACACATTTATATGATGATTTTGATGAAAGTAGAGGAGAAAACAGAATTTTGTACGGACCGCAAATGATTAGAATCTTAGTCCCTGCCTACCCCATAGGAAAATAGACTTTATTCCACTTTTCTTAAATGCCTATTTCTCTAGTCTAATATTCGTTAAATGGTGTTAAAACGTTCATTATTGTTTTAAGTTGTAATTAAGGAGATTCAGGATTCAATAATGAAGCATCTAATTCTTTTTAGCGATAAATCCTGTACTTCCAAAATCATACTTTGTCGTTAGCGAAACGCAAATGTTTACGTACAGAAACTAGTAATTGCATAATATCGCAGATGTGAAACTTGGCGCGTGTTAAAAAAGATTGCCATTCACTGTCGATTATAGCAGATAAATATTCAAATAAATATGAACATAATTTGAATAAACATCGGTTAATGAATCAGCTGCTGTGCCTCAATCGACCACCTTGTGAGCCTTCTAACTATTGACTTTGATGAATATTAACTTATATTAACCTTTATTGCTACAGGGCTGCCAACTTGGGTTGTCTCTTTTTATGATATGGAAGTAGAAGACGAGCATGCAGTCCATCTGATGGTAGGTGGCTACTGCCGCCCATGGACATTTGTAATCGACCCCAGATAAGATTAGATTCCTATCTCAGGTCGACCACAGATG
>DWQT01002408.1:0-14228 GCA_018244895.1 Myscelus amystis hages | reverse complement strand
CGTCTGAATGGCTTAGTCACAGCTCAGTCAGTTTCTTTGCATATGCGCGATAAAGATAGATTACGAGAAGCGCGCGTAATTAACAAATCGATATTTAGGTTACACATAGGTGGCGCGTGCGGCGATGTGTAGGTACCTACCTACGAGTATGTATGTACGCTAGGAGGCTTTCGAGAGTAGATGTGTGCATTTACACGCGTCGTTGATGCTACAAAATTATTATTTGTGTAATAAAATTATTATTTGTTCGCGGCGATAAATTTTCAATTTCTCTTTACTTTAAAAGCTAATGCGTTTTAATGCTGAAAGACAAGTAGAACTCAGACACAAAACGATAGTGTTCAAGTGTGCCGCTTTTCATTTTGGTGGAGAACAATAAAATTCTAGCTTTGAATAGTTCCGTTTCTTTGTGTAAGACTTCGCGTGTTGAGAAGCTGAGCGGGTAAGAATATGTTGATTGTAAATAAGTTATTATATTTTTCATATAATGTGCGTATATTGATAAATAATTAATGTACTATTTACTTAATGCTAACAGTTACGGGTATCTAAGAACGTACCAATACCGCCTTGTAATATAAATCCTCAACATCTCAATCAAATGATTGATGTAATATATTATAATGATTCCCGTTTGCGATATGTAAATATTATATTTGTTAAGCGAAATCACTAGGAGCTATCATAACGATTTATGCCATATTAATGAGACCCTACATTGAACCAGCCCGCTTATCGTGACTGTTGTTCTCGCTTGTCTATAAACTGAGCCTAAAATATTCGCGGCTCCAGCAAGAGTGGCTCATTGATGTGCAGCCAGGTGCGTTGTTTGCAACTTTTTCAAAAAGAAAACTTCGCAGACGGTTCGCGGTACGATATTTGTGTGTGTCATTTTTTCCAGCATATTCTGATATACTTTTGTATTTCAATAGCATAGCAATGTAATGACTGTACCGAGTGTTCAGTTTTTATGCGCCCGTCGAGCTATGGCAGGCAGGGCATAAAACCGGTAAAAAAGTATTCGTTTTTTTTACAAATCGTAACATAAATAAATATTAAAACACAGTAAAGACATACAGGATCTTTTCGCTATTTATTTACGTGAACACATCATATTCTGTATATATAGCTCCTCGTTTAATTACTTGTATCTGAAGCGTCTAAGGATGGGTGCTGTCAGCTGCATGCATCAACTCAGTAGTTATATAGCGAGTAGCATGTACAAGTGTATGAAGACATGCTACATTTCCAGCCTCGCTACCGTTACATTCTGTTACTAACCGACATAAAATTATTTTAAGGTTTCTTTTCAAAACATCGATATAGACTTGTCGAAATTTAATTTTGATAAGATACTTATTGAGGCTTCAAATAATAATTTAACGATGGTATAATGTTTCTCCGAAGATAGGTATTACGCAAAAAATGAAAATGTTCACTATTACTTTGGTATATCTTATAAACGAATAATATAATTTAAATCAAAAAGGGGAACTTAAATACTAATGCGGCAATCGTGCCACTAAAATAGAAATGTGTACTCTTTCAAATCTGATATCTCTAGATTTATGTAAACTGCAGCGAGTATTTATGGTCAATTTTCTCGTAACAGGACAGCGTTTTCAATCGGAGATTGTCTGACGGTACCAAATACTTACAAATACAAGTACGAGACCTCACTTGCGAATTGTAATCTCTTTGCGAGTGTATTCATACCATAGAACCTACCCTGTAAGTATGTTTCATGTCATATGATTACAAATTCCAAAGTAACGCTTGACACTTTTATCTGTGACTATTACGGCAAGTAAGTCACCGAGGAAATCGCTCGCGTACGGCTCATCGCTGTTTTAAATAAAAGGAACGTAAAAATATCATAAATGTCGAATTTCATCGCGTTTTTATGGTTGTTTTCTGTTGTGGCCACGGGTGTACCTATTGTAAAACTTGTGCTTTTACGGTAGGTACGGAACAAAGAAGGTAATAACTTTCATCCCCGCCTCCGTCAAAAACTTTGAGCGACAACTGAAGAACTCCGTGGACCACCTCCAGGTATGGAAGAGTCAGTGTCCTGAAAGACAAGTTTTTCAAGTTTTTTTTTTAATAGGAAACTTTATCTACGTCGGCGAAAAACTTTATGTTTCAAAGTTATTCTGTAAAGCCTTTTTTTAATTGACGTACCCGACTTTGATGATGAAATGAAGCTCCCTACAGCATGCATTACTTAATAATGAGATTACAGTGATGGTAGGCAGACACGAAACACACGATTTGTTGACCAACTTCATTCCTATGCGAAAGTACTACATAATGATAAAATATGTATATTAATTTGAAATCTGATCGCTGTGTGTCATGATGAGTTAAGGTATTATTGTTATTATTTAATAAAATAGCGCAAACGCATCTCAGTAATAAAGATTTAAATATAGTCTAATAATAGTTGTAGGTAAATATTAATATTTTTATTTAATTTAGTCGGTACAAGTTTGATAATAAAACGCCGTTCCGTATTGGATATTATTGCGTCGTAAAGCAATAGTCTGGTCTTGAGTATCCTGTCGGTTTCAAGTATTGTGTCGGCAGTGGAAGTTCTACAATAGAGGGTAGTCTTCATTCATATTTGTGGATCGTTCACAAGTTAAACTGAACTATTCCGAGTGCACTTCGCTTCGGCTTATAGTTTTATATAACGCAATAACGTAACGTCTCGCGCACCGCGATATTACCGACGCTTCGGAACTTTTACAATAGTAAGGACGTACAAGACTCCAGCGTCAGGAGACAGACACTAAAACGAAGTTGTTACGATCCTATGTTTCTATTATTGTGATTTGTCAAAGTAGGTATTGCTCAGTAAGAACGTTAAGGAAACATACGTGTAATTAACTGATATTATGTTACGTTTTTTAAGGTGTTAGAGTAACTTAATACAAATCAACATTTATTATTTAAGTATTATAAATACTGTTTTTATTATATCATCACGGTAATTGTGTAATGAGGTGGATTGTTAATTAGTTAAATAATAAGAAAAAATTTGAACCAAACATATTTTAAGTCCGCGCGCTTATAATTTGTATGCAACGTATATTCAATGCTGTTGTTGCATTTAATAAAACTACTAACCCTACAGTGATATTCCTAAAAGTTATAATATTTATAAGAGAATCAACAGAAGGAGGAAATTATCTTTTATAGAGATCTTACGACTAACTGGAAACTTATCTTAAATTCAATGCCCGAGAGGGCTCTTCTCGCTTCCCTGATAAAGTTTATGTGGAGAATTCAACATAAGGTACATGTGGCATGTGGCCCGCTGGTGGAAGACGAGAAATTATTTATACAGGTTTTTGTTTTCTTCTTATAACATAACGATGTAGGCTTCATTACATGTTTTCTCCAATGTCTATGTTTATTTTTCACTTTCACACTAACTTTGTATTCACGACTTTCTCTTTGGATCGGAAAAATAAACCACCAAATGTTGAATACGATGATCGAGAGATTTCAAAACACTAAGAAATTATAATGTGAAAACCTTGCTAGTCAAAACGAAGACCTTAATTTAGAGGTTTGCTAAAAAACCTATTATCAACAATTAGGTGTTTTGAAATAAAATGTTTATTACTCGTATATAGAGAGTTAGCAATCGCACATGTACCTGCAATAAATATTAAATTATCATCACAGCTGTTAGACATAGTCTGGTGGTAAATGTCGCACAGTCAAGTCATATTACATATACATTACGATACGTTACCGACTTCTTTTGAGGACCAACATGACTCTATTTTCGTTATTCGCCCACCCACTAAGTGTGTCATACGAAACCTAATATAGCCATTTATTATTTCTACCAGTCAATATTACGCTACAAAAGCATCAATTAATTACAAAATACGTCGCCATTCTAATTGAACCCGGAAATCGGGACACATACTTTCCTTATCTCAATTATTTATTTAATACATATAACAAACAGGAAGTTTTTAATAATTATGTAAGTGTTGTTATTCCATTGACGTATTATTTAGGATATCTCTTATGATTACGATTACTTATTATATTATCATGATTCGTAAAATTATTAATTTAATGAGGACCTCAATACTTTTTCTTTATAAGTATTTACGTTTACCTGCAAATCTTTTAAGCCGCTCGGCTAAAAACAGGCGGAAAGGCTTTTAGAACGCCATCTGAAATTAATCGGAAGCTCGTGAAGCTTAAACACTTTTATATGTACTTTAACTACAAAAACTAACTGCATAAAGTGCATATCAAATATGAAAGCGTTCATAAACATTTCTTCACGGACGGTCATCCTCTCATAACGCCCGCAGCCGACATTGTTTATAAAATACTAGGTTTTGCCCGCGGCTTCGCGCGCGTTAAACTCGGAGTATTACCCCATACCGTGAAAATTTCCTGCTATAAATGGTAAATTTACATTCATATACTACATTTCTATTATACTTATTGCCATCATGAAAGTCTGAATTGCAACGCGTGCGAAGCCGTGGACAAAATCGAGTTATACACGTAAACCTTCCTCTTGAATCACTCTATCTGTTAAAAAAACCGCATCAAAATCCGTTGCGTAGTTTTAAAGATTTAAGCATGCAAAATGACATAGGGACAGAGAAAGCGACTTTGTTTTACACTATGTAGTGATGTGTTGCAATTTGCATCGCCAACAATTATACGGATCCATCACGGTGGACGTAACTCAGAGAAAAATGGTAAAGAATATTTGAAAACCGAACTGCAAATGTAATCTTGAAGAGAACAGATTGTCGCATAAAACACTTCTGTCTGCAGGTAATAAAAACTTAGACAGAAACTAGCATCAAAATAAAATTCAAAGTGTAAAAGAAGAATTAAAACGAAGGAATAACTTCGACCAACAAGCCAAAACCCAAAATGTAATGGACAGGTAACATTTGTTTGTGAAGATAACTAGACCATCAATTGCGTTTCGATGATTATTACTAGGTTGTCCTACGCCATTATCATAATATATGAAGATCAATATTACGACAACGTGAACATATTATGTACATATATTTATGTATGTACGATCTGTATGTGGTTTTGATCATAGTACCTGTATTAACATTGATTCATTTGAAAATAATATCTTAAATTAAACTTAAGACCGTCTTTATGAAATACATCGTCTTACATAATTAGATATTTACAAAGAATCAATTAAAATTATGCAGAGAACTTTTTTTCCTCAAAGACAAGAAAGTCATACCCAGATGTTACATTCTACGGTCACAGAACTAAAATATTTTATTAACCAATCCATTTTATTTGAACGTACGGTCTAATTTATTTATTGTTATGCTTAAAAATTTCATACATGCAAAGTGTAAAAGTAAAGATTTATTATTTAAGTTACATTTCCGTAGATAAGCTGTGTCACATGGAAAACCTTTAAGAGGGTATAATTTATCAATTTAAAATAAAACTTTTTAAATATTATACCTCAGTATTGAAATTATTGTTATTGGATGTAATTTACTATTATATTTTGTTATTACTTAATAACAATCTTGTAATGAATATCACTGAGACACTCAGCGGATTTGGGTATCAGCCAGTAGGTAGTGCTAGCAGCCTCAATAGGTTAAACGTTTACGCTCCATTCGCAACTCCGTTGATACACTCGTATTAATTTAGGTGCATAATATACGGGTCTCAGATGGCCTGTAGTGACCATCCATTACGCCGCAAAGCTAAGGATAACTCCATAATATCGCAACACAATGTACTGTAATGTACTGCAAATTACTTGTCATTAGATCCAAAGCTCGTTTAAGCCAGTAATTAATTAGACGGTTCATTTACCGTTTGTGAAGCAACTTCATCAAATTAAATTCTCCCGAGTTTGAATTGTGTTTTGAGTAGTTATTGTAATAAATAATACTGAAATTGGGTCAGTGTTGAATGAATGAAGATTTCTTTACAAGACATTATTTTTGTGTAATGACTTTGTTTCCGCTCTTGCGTTTTATGGAGGTACATATAGAATTAAGAGTCTTAGGATAAACCTACTTATTGTCATGAATAGTTAACCTGCGTGGTGCTATGACTAGTATAAATAGTTATTAAACAGATATTGTAATCGATGCCAGTCTTTTCGACATAATTTAGATACTTATTTAACGAGTTCACAATATTTGTACAAGCTTTTATTTCTCCAAAGTACGGCGAGAACATGTCACCCCTTTCTTAATGACAGCAATTTAATGTGGATTGATGGACGTCGCTCGTCACGTTTTGCCGCGTCACATCTACCACAATACCTACCCATATGGCACGCCTACCTTCACTCACTGTAATGAGTGTCTAATTTGTTTTTATGTGCAAAACATGAGCGTGGCTCTTTTTCCCAGTATGCTTCTGTTTGTATCATTTAGGTTTATAAGAAACTTCATAATAAGTCGTCCCCGTAAGCTACATTTTTAAATATAGTATGACCGTTTAATACAACAGACTAATCCAGTGAGACATCATATTAATATAATACATGCCTACATTCAGTACTAATAATAGAACGTCATACTTATCTCGAAATATAAGATATTCAACCATACTGTTAATAAGATACACAAAAAATACTTATTTTTTTTTCTTTGAAAAATCTCCTTCAGAGAATATTGAGATATTCTAAAAATATGTATCACTTTTCTATTTACGTATCATTATTGATACATTTAAACATTGTGAGGAATTTTACTAGTACCACATATGATAGTGAACAGTGGTATTTGAGTAGATATAAATATCAATGGGCTGCATTTTGTATTCATCAAAGAGAATCCCTTACTAAGACGTATCCTTTAGGTAATATATAGCCGTGCATTACCGCTACGCCGCGCCGCCAGCCGAAGCTGCTTAAATTTATTTTTATTAAAAAAGCATGTAGAAGAAGTCCTTTCACAGGAAGTCGCTCTCCGCATCAGTATTCCGAGCAGCATTCGTTGGAAGGAAACAAATTCCCAAAATTGAATTTTAGGAAACGAGTTGAATACGACACGGGGTACATAAACTCGAAAAAGGAACGAGATTTTTATCATTTTAACAATAGCTATGACTTTATCCTCGTTGACACCGAGCTCCCCTCGCTCGGCGTTATCTTCGCTCGCAGCCGCGGCCCTTGATGTTCCAATCAGATTATCGGACTCATCCGCAAATAATTATGTGCAATACAATCAATACATTATTGAGAAATACGGAAAGGTACGAACGCTTATCTCTATATCTTCTTACGAATCATTGAAACCGTACTATCGTACTTCCTGTAATATCCCCGTCAAAAGACCTCAACAAGTATTTAAGATTTAGTGTTATTATAGAAAAAAATTGTATGTAGCTTTAGAAATAAAATATAATTTGTCCGCCTTAATCTGATAGGTATGGTAAACTATGTACATACGTGTGGGAACTATTTATGTATGTTTTATTAAATGCTTGCTAGTAAATCCCAACCACAGATAATACTTTAGGATATTAATTTGTTCAATCAATTCGAAAAGCAGCAGCTTATATCTTAATTAAAATATTTATATAATTATAACCCAATATTCGGTTCATGATAAAATGTCTTTTCATACATCAACGTTCTATTAAACAAATTTGGCATCTATGAATTAATGTTTAGTACTCTACTGAATTACCAAACAGAGAGATAAATCATGAGTAAACTAGGGGAAGCATTTGTGACAAGCATAAGGTGCCACAAATTAAAAGAGGACGTAATAAAAATAACAACACTTTCTTAAGTTTGTGAGGAATCTTTTAAATTCGCGAAACTATAGTTTGGGGCCTCGTATCATATTTAAGTCATTGCGTAACATACAAAAACGTTTTATTATATATTTTGTAGTCCACAACAAGCGGGATGAACTGTGTTTCACAATCCTAAAATCCCAGGGACCTGTTTATGAAAAATTATTAGGATCCTACTACAACGCATACACACACACGCACACACACACACATATTTATGTATTACGCATACGTCATACATGATAATTGAAAGCTGAATCACAATGGAAATATGAAATTTATCTGAAGCCGGCTGATAACTTTCACCGATTGCACAAAAGAGTTCTGTTAAAAGGGGCTTAAGTGGAAGTGTAATATCACATATTTGTTATTGATAGCTATTGAAAAATGATTACTAGTCTGTTTTATAATCATCATCATTATTATGCTTATATGTACTTAAATACTCTGATGCTTATGAAATATTTCCTAATGCTAATCCTCCTTAAAATTAACTTAAGTAATATTTCTGAATATTTTTAACGTTTTTAAATTATCGTTTAATAATTTGTTACGTAAAGTGCTTATAATTCAGGCTGAATTCAATTCAATTCTGTATTTTAAATTAACGACATTAGTTAAGGAAACTACACGTTTTTACTTATATATAAAAATTCAAATACTCGATTATATGACGTGCTTAGGTATTGGAGTTTCCCAAATAGGTTCCTGGTTTTCTTTTAAACCTTAAAAGTTCTTAAAGACCAGCAAACGAGCGAAACTGCTGCCAATTCTCTAATTGCTAATGTTGGATAAGAGATCTTTCTAGGAAAATCTTTCCCACGAACAAAAGCTCAAAGAAATAAAACCGAAAGGCCGCGGAGACTAAGAGTTAAATGTTTTATCTTCATCAATTTTTCCGTTTCTATTCTATTGTATTGCTTCAATCTCTTTTACAGGCTGCCGTTTCATCCTGTATTCATTTTATTTGCATTTTTGTTATTGACGGTTTGTGCGAAATTTACGTGAAAACTTGACTGGGTGCTTCAAAAGACACGTGTGATGATATCAGTGGCAGTCTGGACTTAAACATAAATTGTACATAATAAAGTGTTTTTCAAATTCTGACGCATCAGCACGTGAATAAG
Organism: Myscelus amystis hages; assembly: GCA_018244895.1. Classification (NCBI taxonomy): domain Eukaryota; kingdom Metazoa; phylum Arthropoda; class Insecta; order Lepidoptera; family Hesperiidae; genus Myscelus; species Myscelus amystis. The sequence continues at coordinate 5,301 of DWQT01002408.1, read as the reverse complement.
TGTATTCATAATGATGACTAGTATCGATTTTTGACATTAAACTGTTACGTTAGGTCTGACATCTATAAATATCTAGAGTGAAATGGCATAGTCAACGCTGATATTTAAAAAACCGTTATTTATAGTTTAACTACCTATTTATAGTTTAATTACCTTTTTAAATATCATCCATTACGCACTTTTGAACCCGCATATCTTGAGAGATTTTCTTGCAGATGTCTCGTTGACGTAATTTTAATGTACGTACGAGTACACACTGCTCAAAGCATTACGAAACTTTTCAGCGTCATCAAATAGCAAAAAAAAAAAATAAGTTATTAATATCAGTAATATCTCTAAAAGTCGACAAAGATCGGTAAAGCTAAATCAGGCCGCATGCAACAGAGGGCAGTAAGCGAGCTGAACAAACAAATCTTCGCATTCAGCGGGCGATATGAAACGTCTGACGGCACTTTATTGATGGCCGCTTCTCAAAATCCTCCATTGCAATTTCTGGGTCATGGTTTTTATTAAGTTTGCTTTTTAATTCCAATAGATTGGAACGGTTTTTTTTATATCATTTTCTATTTTATTCTCTAGTTTCAAGAATACTCACTTATAAAGTGTGAATAACGGCAATGCAGCCTGCGTTGCCGTTGTTATTTACTGTAGGTACTTGCCAAGGAGTAGATCCAATAAAAGGAAGACATCATGTCTAAATAGCACGTGAAATCAGAAACAACCGGTCCAATGCTTGTATATATAACGTAGACATATTGTAATTCTATAGCTTTTAATATTATCGCTTGATAATCCTTCGTATGAAAAAAGGTTTTGTCTTGCAATGTGTTGTTGCCATTCGAAATGATAGAGCACATTGCAGGCGCTCCAACTTATCAGCTTTGTTTTATTTGATAATAATATTCTACTGTAATCAATTAACATCATATTAATAAAATATGATGTATTGACAGCAGTACTTACCCAAAAATATTCACTCATTCGATTTTCGTAACAGAACACTAAATCGAGAAGAGAATACACACATCGAGGCATGTACTCAGTTTCAGAATAGATGTATAAATCTAACATTTATATGTCTGCCCAGCGGGGATTTCCCCGCCTGAACCAAGTTCGATTCACCGCCCCCAGTATTTCAATTTGTTCTGGATCTAAGTGCTTGCGTATCTGTGTTTGCGTGTGTGTTTTGTGTCTTCGATACTAATAGTTCCTTTCAAACAAAACATGAATACATTTTTATGTTACGTTATATTTTTATGCTATGATGATGATATATGACTAATTTCTTAACGTAGCAATTCATGCGCCCGACTATCAAGCGAAGCTTGATTTTTACTCACAACAAATATGTATTTGTGTGATGAGCAAAAATATTTTGCGTGTGACAGAGTCTAAAATTGCCCAATACGAATATAGAAGCTTATTATATGTAGTTTATCAACTTACTGACTATCATAACACATGCACAATTTGGAATTGATGGCCGTTTGTGAAGCAATCCAAAAATATCTTTATTATTCTGATCTCTTATTCTGTATTCTCTATCGTCTTAGTATCGTATCATTTAAATATAAGCTTACACAATATTTTCAACTGATAGCTATTCACAAATATATTTATATAAGATTCTAATTATTTTTTGATTATACTCTTGTTTTTATTTAGGTGTGGCACAATAACTTCCAATATTGGTTCCTCTTCCCATAACTGGGGGCGAGTTGGAGTTTAATTCGAATCGAAATGCGGTATAAAAAGATAAGTAAATGGAGTGTTGGACGATTTTTAAGCCGAAAAGAAAACCTTCAATGAGCTTAAATGATTCGTTCAAGGCTTGTTTGTTTCAAGTCCTCTTTAAGTGTAGAATATTACTTTTAACTCATATAGTTGCTATTTTAGAACTGAAGTAGTAGATCTGTTTTAGTGACTACGAAATTTTAGAGCTTTCTAGACTTTCTTTCATAATTTACTGTTATAGTCTTACTCGTGAATTGATATTTATGTGAAAAGTCTAAAGTACTTATAATTCATTTATTACTTGCCTTAGCAGCAACATGCATGTAAGTATTGCTGCGAAGGTTGTAGCATTTTAATACATTGCTCCAAAATAAGAATACATTCGTATTCCATTATAATCTTAGCTATATTTAAGATGTAACACGCATATCTCTTTACAAGGAGCATTATTAAAGACATTACACCTTGAAATTCTGCAATTTAATTTGAAAGTTTCCAAACACATATTTTTTCATAGAATACACATACCGTTTAATACATGAATGTTATCAATAACTTGATCGAAGATGGCAACACGGGTAAATAGAAGATACATTAGTGACTTCTTTTTTGCTGGCATGCTCAAAGACCCGTGCAGATATATGGATCTGTTGAATCTCCAAGCAATATGTTCTTTGATCCTGATGTCAGAATAAGGAACATGTGTGTAGAGTATCAGCGTAAACACACTATTTCTACCAGCAACAAATGTTACTGTGAAGGTGCCGCTTCCTTTGGTAGCTCAAACAATATTTGAATAGCTTTTGCATCCACAAATTGATATTCAACCGGCAACGCGTGCTCCGCGTCTGTGTTCAAATATAACGGTTATGTTGAACGCAGCTCCAATTACTATTGATTATTTATTTTAAATATGATATATATTAATCTATTAAGTTGGTAACTAACTAGTGGGCTGGTAACTGGTAAATATTGCAGTGGGCGGAGAGAATTCGTCTACAATGCTGTGATATGTTAGTTTTCATTATTAATTCACTGGAAGATTTTAAGCAATCTTGACGAATTCCATTCCTTGCTGCTTCTCTTTTCTTCATTCTTTCCTTTATTTTCGGTGAAGGTTTCTTCTAGCGGCCCCCGTTATAAGAAACTGATCACCGTGATGATATACTTGGTACAAAAATGTTTTTGATATCACATTAGCACTTGTCTAGATGTAGACTGAAGCCGAAACCTTTATATATACTACAACATGAGAATGTTGGTGTGGCGTCAATCAAAACATTTGAATAACATTGTATTAATCACTAAGAACTGTTTTCGTATAACAAGTTACATGAAAAATAACCTACCTACTTTTAACACTACTTTTTATTTTTATCTGTCGCTATTTGCTAATACTTCGGCTACATGACAGCCCTGTGAGGTGCGCGCATCATATTTCTTACTGGCATTGATTCAAAAGACTGGTATTAAGTGCTAATATCAAACGAATCTATCGTATTGGTATTAATATTCAGCCGGCATTACTCTGTGTGTGAGCCTACACTCAAATTTATGTATCCGTCATTGCATACAACATGTGTCTGCAAGTGCTATAACGTGAGAATTTTGCAAAAGCATTAGAGAGTTCCAAAATCGTGTATCTGTATATACACCCACGTATAATATAACAATGTAGGTATATTTTCTAACTACATAATGTATTGGAGTTTCTACTACACCAGCAATGTAATATTGCTTTCAGTGAAACGAAAATACGTACTTAAAAGGGGAATTAACAGGATACACACTAAAACAAAAAGTATCAGAAAACATGGCCTCAGAAGGAACATGAACTGTAGCCGTATATAATACGTAGTACACTAAATGTGTGTACGAGTATGTATACGTTCGTAATTAATGATTACAAAACTTGACCAAACTACCGCATTCTAATTATAGCCTAACAAATGCTATCCACATTTTGCAATGACTATTGTTTTTGTAATAACATTATGTACGTGATATTTGCACGAGAACTTAATGAAACAACAACAGATTTTAATATTCCTTTTACGAAAGGTAATAATAATTTAGCCATGGTAAATAAATTAATTTCCCCCACAGCTCTGCCTAATTACAGCGTTATTTATGGTTACGATATTTTTGTGTTATGAAGCCGTTAGAAGTTCAAAGCCTGCTTGTTCTCACTATATACTTAATGATTATTATATATTACATTAAAAGGCGAAATACACACTTCGTTAAAAATTTAATAATGCCTAAAATAAACAATTGTGCTGTGCCAACGAATGCAATTACATAATATTATCGAAAATTGTTACATCATACATATACATATTTGTGGCATTGATGGGATTTAAGTTTTTATCTTAACGTAAATCCATAAGTATCTTTGATTACTTTTATCACCCATGGTTCGATATGAACGTTGCAGAAGCTGTCCATTGTACGGTAAATTGGACTAGAAACTTATAACCTGATGTATCGCGGCCCCAGCAATAGACCATCGACCGAGGAGAAGGAAAGCCCGTAGTTGTGATTTTAAATTACTATTATTTTCTCTGGAAATATTTAACGATCGCCCACAAAATTAATCGGCCGTAAATTCTTATATGACATAGCTTGCATTTCAATTTAACAAATATCCTCTAGTAGTACAATACTGAAAAATGGTTATATTGAAACGTATCACTAACTTATATGTAATGATGAAAAACATTTATGCATTAGCTGCTCGATGTATCAGCGCTTTTAACAAAAGGCTCAGAATTGTATCGTGGTAGATATACCGCAGGGTCTTTCTTCAAGATTCAATTTTAAAAATTGTTCCTCTCGCCGAGTCGCATCCCGAATATAAATGGATAAGAGTTATGACTATCGTTGTCTAAGCATTGTTCAAGAAAACTTTGAATTTTCTTATAGTAATCTTTAAACAAAGATTTATATATCGTTCTACATGTGCTATTACAATTTTAATGACATATATATTTCAACTGGGTATTTTACATTAACTCACAATTGTCATTGAGTTTGATTAGTAGATTGATTCGAATTCCTGTAGCGTCCTTCTTTATTTCCAGTACTTTGTGGTCGTTATTCTTGCTTTAGAACTACGAGTAAAATGTGTCTCACCACTATCTCTTCATCATTTCTTCATGTCTTATAAAAATCAACGGTATTCGCATGATGAGCGTGTTTCATGATTTCTTTATTACTGTTTCTTTATTACTGTATTTATTTCTATTAAATTTCCGATTTCGTTTTCGTCGATATTTAAAATATAAAGTTAGTGTGTTTTCTGACTCTTTCATAATGAAGAGAATCTAGTGGAAAGTATGTATTTTTGACACGAATATGCATTCGGTGGATTGGTGCCGTTGGCGAGACTCATGACCGTGGGCATACAGCCCCATGCAGTAATTTGTCTGTGCAGTAGTTTATAGGCTATAGTTATACAGTCTTAGGGTTTTATAAATGTTCGCAAGATCCTACCAATATCATTATCAAATTTTCAATCTACGTGCGGGTCAACCCGATCAAGTACAGTTTCATCAACGTGTCTAG
>DWQT01002407.1:0-14228 GCA_018244895.1 Myscelus amystis hages | reverse complement strand
TAAGGGGGTTGCGGGGGTGTTAATTATAACGTATATAGCAAAGCAACGTTTGCCGGCTCAGCTAGTAATACAATATTGTGCGCAAAATAAAACGAAATGCATCGTACATTTTGGTGGAACTTTTTTACGGAGTAAGAGCGTTGTGACTTCAATTTATCTTGCGACCACTCAATAATAATAAAAAGGTCTACCAACACATTCACATCACGTCCGTACTCGCTTGTCGGCGCACCTATTGCTGAAATTGATATACATTAGCCATTTACAATATCCCATGCCGTCTATGTCACATCTAACGCATGGACATAGAACACACTTTAGCACGCGCAACAACAAGTCCTATTTGCGAGCCCATGACGTCACCAGATACGATTGACCTCTGTCAGATTGAGCGGTTCAATACTCTCCCGCACTACTGCGAGGTCTAGCTAAGCTGGTGATGGGCGAGCTTTTTGCTTCTTGACCGTGGTGTTTTATTTCTTAGCGTCTCTGACCGCCTGGTACCAATTGCTGTGGAAATATTATTAAGTCCGAAAGCGGGGGGATGTCCGAGATGATAAAATAAAAAGATATATGTTCTTAAGTGGTAGGATATACTGTGCGACGGAGTTTCTATTCGGTGAAATAAAAAGCTTTCGTTTATCGAATGCTTCTGATTTTTTTTATTCTTCTTTGGCGTTTACGTACTGTATTAGAAAAGATGTTTTAAGGGTAACATAGACATGTAAATGCTATGAAATTACTTCATTTGTTTTGAATATAATTGATAGTGTATTATTACATTATCTGTATAATAGGGCGACGTGCTGGCTATAGAGTTATGTACCTATATCACTTAAAAATAAGTAAAATATTTTTTCCAGACTAATAGAAATGTTAGATTTTGTTTTCGTGTGTTTTTAACCTGAGAAAAACGCTATCAAGGCTTTTAATATTGCATGATTAAAATATGTTTTAATTCTATTTTTAAATTATAAATCCATTTTAACATATTACACGTCTATATTTATAAGATGCGACTAGTAAGATAACATGGATTTTCTTAATTATTGTAAAACATATAGAAGATATTATTATCAACATCGTCCAAGCTAGTGTTACAATGAAAACAGGTTATAAACCGTTAGTTAATTCCTGTTCGTTTTCAATTAGATAAATATAATTGAATTTATTACACAAATATAGTTGAAGCTGGTTTTTAGTTTCAATTTATATCTTATTTATAATACAACCTATGATTAGATATAAAGTAGTGGCAAGTAATTTTTCTTTACATTTCGAAATAAATTAATAAATCAAAACGTTAGTTGGTTTGAGTCCCGGGTATCGTAATAATGAAGTTACTACTACAATAATTATTATTTAAATTAATGTAACATTATTAATAACAACCCAATAATGATAATAGATATTCTCTTTTCTTAGATATTCCCAAAATCCTGGCAACCAACAAAAACTTTACACAATTGACATAAAAAAATAAAAATAAAAAAGGAACGCTTAACTGTCAAGAATTTAAAAAAGTTGTCAATGCGTTTTCCTCGTCGACTGCCTTACGTTACGTTAATTAAGGACCAAGAGTATTCGTTTAGAAATCATGAAAATATCACAAAATTCGTGCGTTTCTCAGTAACTTTTGCGATGGTAATTTCACGTTGGAACGCGACTAATCATTGCGACGAAACTAATCATCTCTCACGATCATTCCGGACGCTTTTTACAACGAAATTATCGTTGAAAATTCGTCAATTTCTCTGTGAAAAAAATGTTATTGTGACAATACTTAGGTGAAGCAGATTCGAAACAAGTGGGTAGACAATTTCTGACGTATCAAGCTATTTTAGAGTGGACATTGTGTAATCTTTTTGATAAATACGACTTTAAATATATATGTATGTTCATATGTCTATTCTATACCTTTTATAAGTCGGCACATGAGAAACTATAAAACGCCCTAATTCATTGAGGTGCACGCTTACAAAGTTTTAATAATTTTAAACAGTCGCATTGGTTTTTTGAAGAATTTTAAATTATCTTGAAATTTATATCTAATTTGAAATCGTAAGTAATTAATTGATTAGTTCCTTCTTTTTTGATATGGACTTATGTTTTGTGTTTTGCATGCGATGTTTTTACACAAAAATTATATATACTCGTGTGTATATAAAGAAATAAACTATCATGTGTTCCGTCCGTGTGTTTCGATGTTTTGTTTACGCGCATGTACTTGTGTGTTTTGTCGTTTAAAATCTAGTCTTTATGAAGGCTTGTATACAGGCTTTGCCTAGTTTGCGAGCAGTGAGGTCTGTAAAAATTGCGCTAGGATACTACGAGTATTATTGTCTTAGGATTGAGTTTGAAGAAAGAATAAGTCTGTTTTGTTATCTATAAGTTACAATTCAAATTCCTTTCGTTTTCTTTGCATGTCCTTAATCTAAAAGAATCCTATCTTTTCCTTACCCGCATGATATATAGTTAAAAATATATAAAGTCATTGCATGTTACTTTTCATCCATAATCATATCCGTTTCTTCTTTAATTAAATGCATGTTTGATGTTTTTGAATTTGAGTTTCGTTTGAGAAATATCGTGTATTTAAATGGTCCGGTGGCGGTTACTTTTGGTGGTGGTGTCGACCATTAATGTCACCTACTAACCACATTTCTGTTGAGTCTGTCACCCAAAGTAACCAGCGGATGCACTCGTATTAACTGCCGAACCATCATCAGCGGTGCGGTCCCACCATCCTGCTAACCACATGTAAGTATCTACTAACATCTTTTATATCTTTTAATCTCTTTATCTTCTCTTTCTATCTTTTCTTCATCCCATTCCTGTTTTTTTCTTTTGTGTAACGTTAAATTAATTTTGTTCGTTTTAAATGCAGGATTGTGTTTTTTAAAGAATAATGTCGTAAATTCATTAATTACTGATTAATCAAAGGTCGTTTACGCTTCTAATTAAATTCGATATTCGTTATATTATTATGTGGAATGTAAAAAGTAGGTATGTTGCGTGTAGGTTGTGATTTAATTTAACCTACAAATATCAAACATTTATTGCTTTTAAAAAATATCTTGAATCTACTCTATTAGGTATACATAAAATTCTCTATACCTTACTTGTGTCATTCGTAGCGGTGCCTACATAATCTAGATATTACTCGTAGACCACCAAATTAAAGTGAACAGTTCTGTCATCACGAAACCTAACCGCAAGTAAACAACCCAAGTCGGCTACCAAACTAACCCTGCGCCGGGCACCGGCGGGCCGGCCGCCCCGACCCCACCGGGGGTGAGGCTAATAACTGAAACAGAGATTTATGACTGTACAGATATGCAAATAGAAATTTGCGGTCCCCCGACGATAAAAAGACTGAGGTCCCGACGGGGGCCTGTTTGTCCAACTGTCGGGGATGACGACTTGTAATTATTTCGTCGGAATATTTATAAGTGGCCCGTTTATTTCATTTCGGTCATCTGCCTTGCGATTATTTTCTCTTGCACATAATCGATATCAGTAAGATCATTTCAATATCGATTATAATACTGTAGTGATGTTTCAATAATAAAATCGCAATTGAAAGTAAATGAAATCGAAAAGTAAACTGAAGTACTGAATCGTAACTTGAGAATTTTGAGGTTATAACCATCTTATACAATTTCATCTATGACGCTTCCTGGTATGTATTTACAGATCAAAATTCATAATCCACCCTTAAAGGTTTCCTAACATTCGAATTAACTGAAATTTGGTACACAGCTAACTAATATAACAATGCATTAAATAATCATATCGCGATGACGCATTTGACTTCTGCCGACCACGGTAAGGCGTCAATAAATTTAAATAGTCTTTTACGCTTACTTACCTTGACATAGAGCACACATTGCAATACTCATAACAGCATAGTATCATAAAACCTTAATCCGAACAGATTTTAAAACGAAACTTATTGCACGCCTCCAACAATTTCCATAAAACACAGCCCCCGATAGCAGAATATCGCCATGTTCCCACCTGATTGTTCTAATGAAATAAGTTTCACCATAACGGATTTAGGAGGCGACAGCAAAACTCAGACGCTAGAAACGAGGGTTAAGTTCTAATTCGTAAAACTTGTTAAGCAAATTCAGTTACCTCGTCAGATACGGGTGCCGCTAATTATTACCACCGGGGGTGACGTGCGCGTAAAAAGATTATGTATAACTCTCTGTTTGCCTCCTAATTGCTGTCTTGTGGATGAAACAGATGAATTACGCTATATGTACTTGCTATGTATCAAATCGAATTTAGCTCGAATTTGTATGATTATTTCGATTTGGCTTGGATTAATCGAATTTAGGTCGAATTTGGATGATTATTTCGATGTTTTTATGCATTTCTTTTTAAAAAATATTATTAGGATCTCCGACAACAAGTTACAGTGTGTCATGTCTTTCTTCCATTACAGGAGGACATCGTATACAAAAATATATAAGACAGAGCATTAATTATATTCTATAGAGGAGATCCTTCGAATATTAGTCGTAATTCAAGTAATGGAGGTAATCTTTGACGATGTTTGATAAGTGTGTTATTAATTTTGAAAAGAACAAAAATAATAGAAATAGAAAAACTAAATATAAATAAAAGAACGTTAGAATAGACATATTTTAAAAAGAAACCGACTTGTTAATGGCAACACCTAGACACGTCACGGTTTATTCTGTACGTTTAACGCGAGAGTGACGTAACGAAATTGGACATCAAAGAGCGTCAGCAGACCGTGAGGACACACAGCACGCTTCAAGCGATATTTGCTCATTAAAGGAGCATGCCTCTTCAAACAGTTCAAACCACACCAGCTATTGCTCTACCAATGTTATACATATGTTCGCAAATATTGATTATTACTTATCAAAAAAGACATTTTACTATGACTGAGTTACGCGTTTTGAACTGTAAATATAATCCCTGATTCAAGGATTCAGTGATCATACACTTCTGCCCTTCAAATTACCATTCCATAGATTAGTTCAGTCTTACATCTGGTCAACGTAAACTCTTCAGTTATCTTAAAGTATAGGTATCGTTCGCAATCAAATTTAAGCATTAATTTAAAGCTATTAAATAAAAGGAGGCTTTTATTGCATATTTAACTTTAAACACTTTCAAAACTTCACAATTCGACCATACCGCGCAACACTTTTCGCGGCAAATCCACATTTTTTTTTATAATCTCCCCGCCGGTGTTGCCAGTTCCTATTTATTGTTTTCCCTAAAAAAAGGTACAAAATTTTTCGTATACTCGTATATAAAAAATGCAATCTAAATACTTTGATGTCGCAAACTTTTCACGTATAAATGCCACGTTTTGTACGTGAAGAAAATCATCTGTGAGTTTTTTCTCAATCTCATCATTCATTGCTTCCGCAGCCACTGACTATAATCTATGGCTATAATCAGTCAGCGCGTCACTATAGCTGTTAATGATATAATTGTTATCATTATTACCGCGGGTCACATGCGAGGGTTCCATTATCAATTACAATGCCGCAAGAGGTGCCGTGGCCCCGACGAGCTAGATCGAGCGAACAAGCCGCGAGCGAACGAATCTGATTCATTAATTGGCGAACAACACGGCACCGTTGAAAGGGAACAGGTATTCCACTTGTTAATCGCCAATTCGAGTGAAATACCATACAATTGCAAACCGAACGGACGATATTAGACATTATTCACCACTTCTCATGTTTGCGTGGCGGCGACAGGATACGATAAGGAACGTATATTAAAGGCTTCGACGATTGTATTAAATAAAATGCAGGCTGCAACTCATTACAATTTACGCAATAAAAGACAAAATATGGTACGAATTAATAATTCTGTAAAATTTTTAAAAGTACCAATATTTGTCCAAATAAACGTCTTTATTTTTGTATTGTTATTCTCTTTAATATCGTAGAGTTAAATAGTATTGGGTGTTCTCAACAATTTCATTACTCGAATTGCACTGTCTTCAACATTCGTAGCAAACATTTTTATAATGGCGTCTAACTAATAAGGATAATCACAGTTGAATCGAGCGTTACACATTAAAATATCTAAATATGTGTAAAAATACTTGTTATCCAATCCACACGTAACAGTTACGCAATCAATATACACGGATATATAGAGATACAGATGTAGGCGTTCACATCGGCTCTGATTTCACCCTTCGCGACAAATTGTTAATACTGACCGGCGAGACCTAACGAGCGTCGCATGAATATGCAGCGTCCGATACAAGGAATTAATTAATTTTGTTGACACCCGTCCGCGGCGACAGCGACAATGCGATTGGTCTGTTTCACTTTTGTTTTTTATCTGTGCAACATTTGTAGCTATTGCATTTCGATTGTTCGATCTTCATTGGAATGAAACGGAAATATCTCATCCATGATGATAAACTTTGCGTGTTTAACTGTTTTTTTTTGTGTATATGAAACGTGTCCTAAATAATAATGATTAATATGAACACTGACCGCTTACAAAGAAATAAAAGCGCGCGCGCAATGTCAGCTCAGTAGCGACATCTGTCAGTCAATGCCATTATATAATTATACCTCCACGCTTCACTAATACACGAAAATTGCGGGGTTTATTGTTTATCTAACATATAATCAGGGTAAAGGAGGAAGTAGCATTTTAATTTCATTTTATTACAGTGCATTCAATCACGGCAGTGTAGGGTTACAGATCAGTAGTTGGCGGTGGGTATTGTGGGTGGATTTCGCGATGCCTTTGTTGTGGGTATATATTACGGAGCGGCAGCCCTGATTTGATGACGTAATAGTGGTGTTCGAATGTTAATATTGAATTTAATAACGCGTTGGCCTGCACAATGTCTGCGATCATTGATCACCGGCCACAGCGCAGGGGTGTCAACTCGACTTTTTGACTCAAGTGACGTGTGTGCTGATACGATTATCCTCACCCCTAGTGGTCGGGATGAAGCGAACAGTATTTTTCTGAGAGGCATATTTTTCGGTATACTATATTTTTAACACGAATAACCAATAATACGATTTTGCATAATAAATACGTTGTCTACTAAACATTGGCGAGACGACTTAATGAGTTCTTGGAGAGTGGCCTGTAAAAGCGACCGATCGCAATACTTGCCGTGACAGTAGTGAGGCTTTGCCCAGCAGTGGGACATTGCAATGTCTATTTAAAGATATTTTCTTTAACAGCTATTTTTTCATCTGTTTATTTATTGTGCAAGTTTATCATGATTTTAATATTTAATTTTAAAATATGTAACTTTACTTATTTTGTGATTGATTACATTTACAAATAATGACTATTTTATTTATTTTAAACAAAATAAAAAAAATCTGATTATATCATAATATTTAATTACAAACTTATTATATTATTTAATATTTTAAAGTTAAATTAACCCAAAAAAAATGTGTGTAAAAAAACTTAACTGTATAATTGGAGGGATTAAATCAATCTGAATATATCCCCGTCTCAATCCGCTTGTGGTCAGGAGTGGAAGAGGGGTCGCACCCCGCGTGATCGAGGATTATAATTTCTAGAGGCCTTTGAAACAACTGCAACGTGCATTTTGTTTTAATATTGCTATAGATTCACTACACCAATTAGTTCCTTTGTTTTGTATATAGATTTTTAATTCAAAACAATTATTGACAAGCGAATTTTTATATATATTGATAATTAATTCGAATAGGACGAGATTTTTTTAAATAATGAACTCTTTATTGCAATCATAGTGATACAATTGATCTTAATATTAATTGTATTAGACCCACATGAACCCTAGTAGAGTGAAGCAATATTAAAGTGCGTGCACACCGATTTCTTGTGTCATTTATTAAATAATTAGTGTACTGTAGGTAAAATATATTTAGCGTTTAATAATGAAAACAACCATGACACCATAGACAACTCAATTCGCAAAACCACAGATACGTAAACGCGGATATTTCCGTCCAAGACTCGTAACACTGGCCGGTGACAGTTGTACAAAAAAAAAACAAAAAACGCTTAAAACAACCGAAGGTGTATTCAGTTGAAGCTCATTAAAAAGTTGTGTTCGACCGTTAATTTGCGGCGGTCGTGATTTCCCGCGGACCGAGCGCCTTTTGTCTCTGCGCCTGTTTAATTGTGGGTCTCTGAATTAACCAAATGAGGGCGACAGTCAACTGTACTTGACTCGCCTACACGGGCTGTAGGTACAGTCGACGACAGATTTATTATAATCTTTACTAATAATATAAAGCTGAGAGATTGACTGTTTGAACACGTTAATCTCAGGAAATATTGGTCCAATTTGAAAAATTCTTTCAGTGTTAGATAGCTCATTTATCGAGAAAAGCTATATAATAGCACGATAAGATGAATAGGAGAGGAGCAGCAATAAAAAATAATTTATATAGCAAAGCAACGTTTGCGGGGACAGCTAGTTAATAATATACGCGTAGATGTCGAACCGGTACGAATATCATGCAAAGTTTCATCACAATGAGCCAAGCTTCAGTCGTGAAAGCGTAACAGACAGACAGAGTTAATTTACACGTATTACTTTTATAAACCTTCCTCTTTGATTATTCTTTTGATGAAAATCGCATCCAAATCTGGACCATTATAAAAACCTAAAACATATAGACATAACGACGATTTTGTTAATCGTTTAGTATGTTGAACCTTAATTACCTCACATATCAGAGGATGCACCTTCGTTAGAACGTTATCGATCGTCAGGACGTTTTAAAACAAAAGACGCAGCGCGCGCGCACGACCCGTCGCCGCCGCGGGTGTAATTAAGAGTTACAATACGGCAAATTAAAAACAATTAACTTGCGCCGAATTGAGCACAATGAGTGTCCGGCGCACGATTCTCGGCGAGGCGACAGCGTACAGAAGCTCAGGGCTGGATATCACAGCTGCGAAGCTTCTAGCGTACACAAGACACCTATTAATTCAAGAGCCAACAATATCTTAACTGCGCGAAGTATACGCCAGTAGTATACAATATTATTTAGAATAATTTGACATCTGCCTCAATATCTCACCATCCACACAGGATTGACTGGCAGAAAATGCCAGTGACCATTAAGTTCGCCTTTTGTTACTTTTATTTTATAAACGTGTAGATTATGAGCGGGGAAAGTGAGGAAAATCCCAAAACACTCCTTGATTTTAGAAAAAAGTAACAGTGACCTAAACGAAGATGAGTGGGGAATATGTTTGAAAAACCCACAGCGAAATTTGATTATTTCAAGACAGTGACCTAAACAAGGCTGAGTTGAAAAAATGGGGAAAAAAATCACAAAACAAAATTTCATTTTAGAAAACAAAACAACCTAAATAAGGATGAGTTGAAAAAACGGGCTAAAAAAAACCAAAAAGAACTTTGATTTTAGAAAAAAATAAGTGACCTAAACGAGGATGAGTGGAGAAAATGGGGAACAAACCCTAAAGTTTAGTCTTCTAAACTAAAGCATTCAGAATTATGATCAGATTGACTGTGCTATGCACAACCCTGCTAGTGTGGATAAACGGGAAATGTGGAAGTTGCGTGCGACCACCACGTAGGTGATCGCTGAAGACGCTCGGTTATGGGCGTCTGAGTTGGCTCGCTTTTAGTTATAGCCAATATATTGCATACTTATATTGCAACTTATTATATTGTAACTTCATCCGCGTTTGAACTTCTCCCGTTTTCCCAACATTTCCCTTCACTGCTCTGCTCCTATTGATTGTAGCGCGATGAAAAGTATGCTATAACCAGCGCAGGAGTATGAAGACTAATTGTACATAGTTTCGTTAAAATCCGTCTAATAGTTTTTGTTTCTATAACGGTTATACAGAGAGACAAAAATTTTACTGATTGCATTTTTAGCATCAGTAGGTATAATATAGATCCCTGATAGTTATTTCGGAAATATATTTCATGTACAGATTTGACCTCTCTACAGATTTATTATAAGTATAGATTTACGTATGCCAAGACTAGAAGTCGTAAACATTGGTATAACCTTTGCAAATGACACATGCAGTTTCTAATGATAGGGTTAGGAATTTTTATTTTAAAATTTTGCAAAAAAAAATTACACCATGACACTATGTAGTTTTGAACCGGGGTAGGCAGGAGTGCCAAATAATTTTAAATAATGCCATACAAAATATATTTCGAATAGTTTCTAAATTCAAAATCAAACAAACCGTTCAAAAGCAGCAATTATAATATTCTAAATTCGAAAGTTCATAAACGGAACAGTAATGAATAAGATCGCGTTAGCGCATGAAAAAAGAAAATTGTGTTACACCCTCGCCGCGACCACTCAGCGCCATTGAAATATCAAAAATCTAATTACCGGACCGATTACCGATTTTTTGTGTACTCCGCTTTTTACCGAAGAAAAAAGGAAAACAGATGTACGGTTTAATACGCAAGTACGATACACAAAATGTTTTTATTACTTTTCAATAGATTTGCAAGTAACTATCTACCTAGATTAGACATTTCCGTTTAAAATTCAAAATATCGGAATACTGCTTTAATGTTCTCGGAGGCAAAACGAAAGCGTTTTCGCCGTTACGAGGGGCGTAAAGATTGGTAATGGAATTGTGGCAAAACAAAAAAAATCTCACCCCACCGTAGAGGGCGCTAGTGCAAGTCAGCGATTTCAGAACGTTGAAACCTAATTTGACGGGCCGATTAACACGCTACGTTTTATGAGATCCTGTTATCAGAAATGTCATTGAGTTTTTTGAAATCTTCTCGAATATTCACACATACAATTTCTAATACAACACAATATGAATGATAACCTTATCATTTCGAGACTGCAGTTCGTGCCATCGAAATGGAACTTAAGTTCGTTTAATTTTTATTAATATAATAAAATATGACAGTAACATAACTAAATCATATTAAGAAAAAAGAATCAAAGTGACACTTAAATAAAAAACCTAAATAACAAAAAATACCTAAATTTTAACCTCCAATCTGTGCTGTATATAATACGTCTACAAGGTCAAATCACCCTATTTAAAAAAAGCTGTACATACATCATGCAAACGCCTCGGTGCATTTTTAAAAACAACATTATATAGATTAAAAAAATATTAATATCGTTTAAAAGATGCTTCTCTTCTTAATAAATCTATAACCCAATCTATTCAACATTACGTCATCGAAACAGAATGATCTAATAAAACCGTACACTTTTTACCAATACCCGGAACCATAATGAGGGTGCAACAGCTAAGTGGGTGTCGTGTTACAGCACGCGTCGCGGCCGCCGCGCGTTCGATCCCACGCACCCGCTGCCGCGCCAGCTATTGTCCTCTCCCTCGTAAATTAATCGTGATCAGAATTCGATCAGATGGACTGATTATTACAGATTTTATTACCGTGTCTTGTAACAATTATGCTATTATTTTCATATGGTTTTATGTTTTTGTTTAATTATGAAGAAACACGGTCTGTAAGGATAAAGATGTTTGGTGTTCTGTTCTCTCTGTTTGCCCCTTAGCGTCTGGGCGTGATGATATAATTATTGTAACAATTAAACATAAAACGGTTGTACAGATACTTTGAATAATTGTGCACTTACAATATTATGGATTAATTGAAATTGGTAATTAGGCATATTTAATTATGCTATTTTTATATGGCATTAGCTTCCCGGTATTGGCTCTGGCAACTTAATGTAATTCCTTTTTTGAAAAAGGAATAATACGACTTCATTTATCATCTAATACGGAACTTGCTTCAATATCATAGAAGATATTTCATTTAATAGATTTAATTACATATTTATTTGAAAATATATGTGAAACAATTAAGCGTTGAATATTTTGATTTATAAAAGAATATAATATTTCTTGGCTCCAACATTTCGTTTGTACAAAGCGAATTCACTGTGGAAAATTGAGATGGCCGGCACTGTATGTTTACTGGAACAGCGGCAGACACCGGCTAGGTCGCGATGTAGCGTTTTAAAAGAAAACAAAAGCCCTTTATAGTCTGTGGAAAAAAATCCAGTGCATATATCACGGCGACAATGCGTCGGGTTCGCCGGCGATTCTGTGTAGCGGAGCCTTTTTGAACTGGGATTTTTTCACCGCATTCGGTGTAGGCGGGCTTTATTTCACCACTGAATTAGGGTTGGAAAACCGCTTTTACCGGTAAATGAAACCGGTATTCGGTGTTTTTTTTATTTGCAGTCGTCGGGTAAATCTACTGTTGTTGGGACTGTGTTGCGATAGGTTATGGCCGGGTTTGTAATGAAGCAGGAACAGTTGATAATCGTTTCTCATTTGTTTTAATTATGCGTCAGATTTGTAAGATGTCTAGAGGCGCGTTTCGGTAGTGACACTAGTCTGCCGTTCGTGATATTATCCGCGTAACGGCTGAACCGATTTCGATGAGACTTCCACTGACAGATATCGGATGTTACAAGTTAGGCTTTATTGATACCACCTGAAATGGTATTCTCACATAGATATACAACCGTGAACGCAGCTGGTATAACATTTTGTCACGACTTTTGAATTCTGTTGTTGTGGCAACCCTACTCGAAACGCTAGCTCGCCACACGGACGGCTCGCCTCCCGTTACGTGTACCATACTACGTAACATGGAAACATATATATTACATACATATATGCAGTTGGTAAACCTAACAGTACAACATATCTATCTTCTATACATATCCATCTATATGTAGGAGATTTACAGCGATATATTGACTCATCACAATATCTCTGGAACCAGAAGACCTAGACACTTGAAATTTGGTAGGAATATTCTTTTCGGCGAGTACAGGTCAGCTAAGAACGGATTTTACGAAATTCCACCTGTAAGAGCGGTTGCAGGGGCGTTAATTATAATTTATATAGCAAAGCAACGTTTGCCGGGTCAGCTAATTTACCTATCTATATAAATGCACTGGAGTCATTTAAATAATATACATACATAGATGAAGAATACGTATTATATCTGTTGTATTCTGTTGCGTATATTGAATCTGAAGGCATTTTTGATTGATCTGTTCAAATGTTATTTATTTTAACTTGAAGTTTCTCCGTCAAAGGCTAGCCTAACCTATAGTTACCGACACGCAACGTTACTAGACGGAAAGGGCCAGAAAATGTCGATTGTTTTCTATAAAAATGATACGTCCAGATAAAACGATGGTACACGAGCAACTGTTAATTATTCCATCTGGCGAAAAGCGTTTCATTTGAATAACAAAGGGCGCTGACCGCGGAACATCGCCGCGGGCGGCGTCACGCGTCCCGGCCGGGGGCTGGCCGCCGACAATGTTACACGTGGTACCGGGCTGGGTTGGAGGGCAGGTCTCAATAAAGATGAGGCTTTTAAAATTCAATATGCGGATGAAGAGCGCTTTTCTCTCACCTGACAGACTTTTATTGTTCTCATAATTTAGATGTGTACACCGATTTATTGTTAACTAGCTGACCCGGCAAACTTTGCTTTGCTATATAAATTGTAGTCAACATCCCCGCAACCCAACACAGGTGGAATTTCGTAAAATCCGCTCTTAGCTGACATCTAACCACCAAAAGGAATATTACTACCAAATTTCAAGTCTCTAGGTGTTTTGGGAACCAAATTAGAGATATTGTGATAAGTCAATATATCGCTGTAAATCTCCTATATCTATATAGATTTAATAATTGAAATTAAAGTTTGTATTACAGTTAGAGAGAAAATAATAAAACTGGAGCAGTTTTTTTTATTTTTGTGATAGCCAAAGTATAAGTAAGTAGCTAGAGAACCCGTGGAACGAAATGTCAAATTGACACCTGTTGTCAAGTTAATCTAGACATTTGCAAACCATAGACAACACAGATTAAAAGAGCATATTAAAAAAGCTTTTTGTACTGTTCGCATTAAATCCGACAAATCGAATGAAACTTTCTATTCATCTCAGCGTGATGTTATATAGCCTATAGCCCTCCTCGATAAATGAGCTATCTAACACTAAAAGACTTTTTCAAATCGGACCAATATTTCCTGAGATTAGCGCGTTCAAACAATCAGACTCTTCACCTTTATATTATTAGTATAGATGTATAGATTTACACCATAACATCTATTCGAATCATTCGATTAGTTTAACCAACAATCAGCGTAACGAAGACCGAGTGTCTGCGGAAGCGTCGCCTGAATCCGCGCGCCGCTTCGCTTTACGATA
>DWQT01002406.1:0-14228 GCA_018244895.1 Myscelus amystis hages | reverse complement strand
ACATGATACCATCTCGTCACAGTTACAAGTATTTTAAAACGTTAGTTTTTGGACTACTAGATATTTTCTGTTTCCACCACTAGCCCGTCTGTCAAAAATACCATGCTATCTTGGACAGGGTATAATAAACAATTTAACTAGTCAGAACTAGTTAAACAATTGCCTGACTCAATGCATGGTTAATACTGTTCTTGAACATGTTTATTTATTTAAATACATGATCTAGGACGAAGAAATATTTTATTAGCATACCGCCAATGTTTTAAACCAGCAGCTTCACGCTTCACGGTGACAGCTGCACGTAATCACCTGTAATCTATAACATTCAACCTCAGAATCATATGGAACTTATGTAAGCGATTGTTATAGTGCGAATTGGTTCAGTTTTTAATAAAAAATAGTATTTGGGGATAATCATGAGAACCGCAGTGATAAAAATCTTAGTAGATAGACACAGGTCTACTTATCTATATTCCAATTTTGTATATAGCAACACAAAGTGTTTGTATCTTCTTTGGTAGCAACTATGACTATGACACCTGTCTATATTTCTCTGCCTCGCAACCCCCCGGTCAGCCATATTCTCTTCGACTTGCCGCTCGCGGCGCCAACGCGTGTGTTATTACGATCGTGTGCAAATCGAGCCAAACAGGACGTTTAACTTAATTTGAGGTAATATTCCCGGACAGATAGTTACGCTGATCGATACTAATAGCTTTTATTGATATATTCTAGACGTTATAGTTTACTGGGGCTAGTTATCTAGTGGTTGTTAGACGTCGTAAATTACGTTAATATCTCCATTTGATGTAGTCGTGAGGCCTTCAAATTGCAGGTTGTTGTGTGTTTTGAATTATTTGATAATAACTTGACTCTTACAAGAATTTTACGTACATGTAAGGCAATTGCTGAGATATTGTAGCTGTTCACGATCTGTCACTCGCCATGGGCAGCTGATGCTAAAAGTTAGGTTATCTTTTGAGGTTATTAAATAAATTGCATTTAAGTAAGGAATAACGTCGAGTTGGATTTTCATTGTTGCTTGTTTTATTTATTCGAGTAATAATTTTTTTCTGTTGGCATTTGATTTCCAGAAGTTGTACGTATTTTGTGTGAAGTATTTTGATCTTAACACGCGCACTTGTTTTGTGGCATACGTGAGTTTTCATGTCATCTGCACTTTCCGCTTGCTTGTATATTAAAGAATGGTGGCTAATAGAATATGTCCGTTTTATCGTTATCAAAAGTTAAAATTTTTGCACTTGTTTGTTTGTACAAACGTAATATTATGATGTTTCAACATCAAAAGTTGTGTTTGTTGTGAACTTTAATGTTGTTTGATTACAATTCCCTTTCATTTATTACGCTTTTACTTTTGATTTCGTGTAAATTATCGATATGATTACATATTGCGAGGAAGGCTTAATTTGTTATTGTCATTTATTGTCAGTTTATTTGCGAAGCATTTTTTATTAGACTACTACTACCAGAAGACTAACATGAAATTATCTTTTTATCTATGTTATGTTAATCTATAACTAACCTTATAATAATATAAGTAGTTTATTTGAAATATTGCAGTAATAGACATAAAGAGTACTGCTTTTTATAGTTCGGTCAATATTTAGTCCACATGTGCCATCTTGGTGAGATATTTGGCACTCGGTGCTTTCTACCTACCCCGTTCAGGACCTGGCGTGATGGTTATGTATGTATGTGCCATCTTGCCAATTTGTTTAGTCAGTAATTTGAATTTTAAAATAGTTTGTACTAACTAAAGTAAATTAATGTTGATAAATTGCATGTAATCTTTGGATGTAATGTTGAAATAATGCGAGGTTCCTATAAAATGTTATGTTGTTGCTGGCATTATATAAATTCACATTAATATTAGTAAATATTTGACATCCGTCATAGTATTCAAATATTTCTGAGCCTTCAAGGAATTATGATTTCTCTGATATAACTACATTTAAAATATACAAAAAAAAAAGCAATTACATACACAGGATACAGTTTAGGAAATAATAACAATATTTGTAAGTAGTTAAATCAATTTTTCCTTTTTGCTTAGTTTTGTCAGATATATTTATTTCAGTTTATGAAATGGTTTTCCATTAGTTATTCAAGATTGATATTTTTGTGATGACTATTTATGAAAAGGTTATTGTGTAAATGGCTGGAAAGGGTTATATTAATAAACAAGGTATATAAAATAAACATGTGACATTAATATTTAAAATGATTGAAATTATTAAAATTAATTGTAATTCAAAATCACCAATAGTTAAATTTCACTCGTAACATGTAAAGTATGTGAATAGGAGTTATTGGAGAGTAACTAAGTGGAAATATTGTTTTTGTTGGTATATCTATGGATATTTAAACTTTGTAACCCAACGGTAGATCTGTAGCTTTACAAACTATTATGCATATCTACCACTATTTACATAAGCCGAAAGGTTAAATGTAGGTCTTGAGAGTTAGATATAGAGACTAACTTGATTCGATACTAAAAGTAACTTGTTTCATAGCCCCATTTGTATATAGAAAATATAGCTTTTCAACTCCACTCAATAATTCCATTTGAATTTGTAAAGATTAAGTATGTTAATTTATCGTAAGTTATTTTCAACATTATTAGGCATGTGAATTGTGTCTGGTCGAAGTTGTCAGATATTTTGCATACCTAAAATATGTTTGGTTTCAACTTAATATTGTTTATCGCAGAATAAAAATAGTGATTTGGCAATATTGTCTTCTCTCAATTTTTGTTACTATCTAATACGAGTATGTCTGTGAGAGGTAGTATCCCACTTCCGTCCCAATCTTTTTTCCATTTAAAAGCTCTGTATTCATTGCTACTAACATTACAAGCATTCAAAATGAATGTTTTAAATTTGTCCTCAAGTAAATAATATTCTGTTTACTTGCCTTAAATTGTGCAGTTAATGTTTTTATTTCTCTTTCTTTCTGTTTTTATATAATTTTTTGGTTCATGATGTTTTCTATTTTAACAGATTTATACTAACTTTTATTGTAGTTGTGGTTCATATTATGGTTTTTAAGTTAAATAGCATTTATAGGATTGATGTTGCAAACGCCATCTGTTTTGAAGTGCTAAACGTTGTAATACCGAACATTGACGCTAGATGGCGCTGTACGCCATACAACAACTTTGTTAAGTTTTAAACATTGCATGTTTTAACTTTTAATTGCTACAAATTTAGGTGTTGCAATATAAATAGTATAAAAATCCGTAATATTTTATACAATCATTATCAGAATCACTGTTATAATATTTTGAATATTAAAATTGAAAAAATGTTTGTGATTTTGGTTATGATTCGATTTGATAGAAAATCAGTTATTCAACCATCTCAGTTACAAAGTTGGTAAATCAAAACATTCATCTCAATAGAGGCAAGAACTTAGGGTTTACATATACTTTAATCAGCAAGTGTGTATAATGCCTGCACAACAATACAATTGTTTCAACTTTGCTTTTAGAGGTACATTATTGAATATTCTCAATTTCTTAAGGTTGTACTTAATAAAATTATTATGGTATAATATGACACAATTTATGCAGAAGAATAAATGTGTTTCCAGTTTAGCGAGCTAGTTCTCAAGTGCCTCAGAGGGATGGTGCATATACGTAGGGCTGTCGTTAAGAATACCTCATGTTGAAACATTCTATGGTATTCACAAGTTATATTCATTGAATATTTCCAAAGAGATAGTAATAAATCTTCGGTGAAATTTTTTATTAGTTTTTTCATAAAAAAATTTTTCGTCTCTATAGTATATTTTGAATTGCATTTAACCAACACCGATGGGTGTAAATTCCTTGAATTGCATACCGTTATGTTTTTCGAAATAGAGATGTTTTTTGTTAATTTTATTCAACAAAATTTGGAACACAGACTTGTAATATTAAAAAAAAAATTGAACTTTTTCTCTTATCTCTGTTACATTATCTGGCAACCCTGGGTAAAGACAGCGGTGTCGGTGCGTACCCTGTAATTATTATCAACGTTCAGCTGTTTCGCCCGTGGCCCGTAATTAAAACATAGTTAGAGGAACGAGCGCGGACGCCTCCGTCGGCCAGATTAATGCCTTAATAGAAATGTAACACTTGATTACATTAATAAAGAACGGGGAATTATCGCGTTTTTACACCCCGCCGTACTCGCTGATGGTTGATTGATGACGTCATTTGTAACTGCGATTGCCAGATTCTTATTTTGATTGCGTGCCCGTTTTTTTTTAAATACGTACACATTGACGTAACGGTTTTGTGAGAGGATGCCCAGTGTTTTCGGACGCCAACTTATCCGAGATCTTTATGAAGTATTTATAATATAATAAAGCCGTTTTAATTAGTTTAGATTCATCAGTATTGATTAGAAGTTTTTCCTCCCCTGAATCGATTTGTGGTGCCTATAAATTAATCCTCATTTAATTTAATACTCGCTAGATGTAAGATTTCGTAGAAATTATTTCTCGTGTAAGCGATTCTTGCTTTAGATATTTTTTTCATTGTGGTAGTTTCTTTTTATTTATCGCCTGTTAGATCTTTTTAGCAACCACGGCGTAATTTTTTGCACTAACCAAACTCAACGTAGCACGTTGCTGGCAATCTGTTAAAAGTAGCTGTGGCTCCATCGGTGTTACGTGTTTTTCAGTAGTTTTAATACAATGATATTGCGAAACGAGTCTTCGCGCCGGCAACTCGAGTGCTAACAACTCAAAGGCGAAACAATGGAGGCTTTGTCCTCCCGGGCGTGCGGAAGCCAACTTGTTCGTGCACCCCTCCCCTATGACATGTTTACAGCGTCCTCTCTTTCGCAATGACATGTTAATAAAGTTGTTTGTGCCTCCATCGCCCCGCCCCATTGTGTACTGCGCATTGAACGTCTTCATACTTGAATGATTGGATTGTTTATCGTCTATCTGCGCTTTTGTGATGCTCCTGTGTACGGGCAATTTGGATAGATTCAGCCGTTGATCGTATTTCTGTCGCGGCGTTGTTTGAAAAGCGCAATACATAAATTACACTTCTAAATTTTTTGACACTCCAGCTATATTGTATTGTTTCGGTCTAGGTGTAATCATTATAAGATATTTTTAATCTGTTCAGTTAATTTGTTACTTTGCAAAGGCTTAGTGTAATCACGCGACACTTAAAGGGGTCAGTGGAGAGGCTGTGAGCGTAGGTGTTCGTACTGTCTCGATTTCAGCAGCCATTGTTCATGGCGTTATAATGGCGCACTGTCGCCGAACAAATCGATGGACATTACGAGCTGTCAGTGTTGTGTCAGGAGCGCCGGATTGATATGGGAACGCTCCAACTTGTGACTGACATTCGAATGAAAAGATGTAGTGACTCCATAGTGTTGTGATCATTTTTAAATATAATATTAACGCATCTTTCCGTTCTTATGTTATTCGGCGAATGCCATCTTACCAGCCTTGCTTTATTGTTGCAGGGTTCCACAAATCACCACAATGCAGATCTTCGTAAAGACCCTCACGGGAAAGACCATCACCCTCGAGGTTGAAGCGTCCGATACTATCGAAAACGTGAAGGCTAAAATCCAGGACAAAGAGGGCATTCCTCCGGATCAGCAGCGACTGATATTTGCCGGCAAGCAGTTAGAGGATGGCCGTACTCTTTCAGACTACAATATCCAGAAGGAGTCCACCCTCCACTTGGTGCTGCGTCTGCGCGGTGGCACCATCGAGCCCTCGCTCCGCCTCCTGGCCATGAAGTATAACTGCGAGAAGATGATCTGCCGCAAGTGCTACGCCCGCCTCCACCCGCGCGCCACCAACTGCCGCAAAACCAAGTGCGGCCACACCAACAACCTCCGCCCCAAAAAGAAGCTGAAGGATTAGATTCGTGGTTTTCTTTCGATCTTAATTCATTTGGTATACTTGAATAAAGGCTTGGTTTAATATGCTCGTCTTTTAATGTTTCAATCCCTGAAACTTTTAAGATAGCATAATGTCAAAATGCTAAAAGTAACTGTAGCTCATATTTAATGAGATTCATGAATGCTAGAGAATAATTAACACTTTATTTCGTTTCCATTCTGAAGTTTGGTTTGGGGAAGTACACGACACTTCGTAAACATTACAAAGATATTGTTTGTTCAAAGTTACAAATTTATTATATGCATTATCTGTACCGTATGTTTCTATTATGAATAACTGCAAAATAGCTTGGTATATCTCAATACACGCAATCATTGAAGCCCGACGCAGAAAACGTAGTACATACGAGCGTCGGCAGAGACAAATCTTACGGACCCTATTAGCGGGTCGTGAGCGAGCGGCTGAACGAACGAACTGACGTTCTCACGAACAACGACTTACACAAATAGCTCTAATTCAACTTTAATGATTCGTTCGCGTGAATAAAATTGATTTGATGGCATTATGTTTTGACTTATCACACTTGTGAGCGGCAATGTTTGAGCGCGACGCGACATCTGATCTTATTTCAGTTAATTGACTTTTTAGAACGCAAATTGCCGACGCGATTATGAATGTCTGGTTAAAGTGATGTCGTAAATGATTATTTAGCTCCACGATTGCAAATAAGAGTGAGCCGTTAAAGGTACTGATTGTAGGGTTGTTACTGTAATTCGTTTGGACGATATTAATTTATAGGTACGTATGTATACATTTTAAAGTATTAAATACCCGTGTTTTAACATTCCTGTAAATTATGCAAATCTAAATAACTGAGTGTGGTAACACTGTTACTTTTAGATTTAAGAATAACCTAGGAAGTATAATACAAATTTTAATAAGACCAGTACTAAAATTACTATGTTGCTAGTAGGTAGATATATTTAAGGGTTTGATTTAACTGAAGATAATGACATTATGAGCCCGTAGACCGTACTTGCCCATTACCTTATCTGATTCCATACCAACACGTTAGCGAGTGCTCAATTTCCAGGTGATTAACAAGTAGTGCATACGTTTACGGGCGCCGAGATTAATTTTTGTCTGTCAAGGAATTTCCCTCATTGCTCATTAGTTAACAGACACGGATACAACAACGGCGGGACAAAAAGCTATCATTAGGGAGGCACTCGGTGATTGTGGTGTGGAAATGACTCAATCTCGCCAGCGCTGGGCAGGTGGTGAGTGTTTCGCATGTAATTAGATCGAAACAGGGCTGTCGACTTACGACAATACAATCGCAGGGTGTTTATCGTCTATCAGTGCCGATCTATAGTTATGCATTATTTTCTGATTTATAAGATTAATTGCTTAACTCTTAGTCATAACCAAATCATTTAAACTCTGTCTTCAACCAAGCGTATTGAAGAGTAGCATTTCGTGTTTATGTATCTGTGTTAAAACATGTAATATTTTGATTTATACAGCATTATAGTCCTTCTATTATAGTCCTATATAGGTAATTTGAATTTAGAATGATAGTTTTTTTTAAAAAGAACTGGCAACCCTAGGTTGTGGTGCGCCGGCGCAGGCGTCAAGTGGTTAAAAACGCATTAGCGCAGTGATAACGCCCTAGACGGCTTTATTTGTAGGGTAAACGCGTTTTTATTTACGCGGCTTATATTTATTTTCCCAGATGCGTTCAATATCACACATTGGACTTCTGTATAAGCCTTGTCTTAACTATTTGGGTAGGTATATGATAGACTCTTATGAGTGAAGCAGGTGACAGCGCGCTGTCATGTGTGCTCATTTGTCGGACTAAAGCTACATGGCAACAATTCTTTTTCTTATTTTAAATGAAAAAGATTTGTTTCGCGCTTCTTTTGTCTTCTGGCCAATCTGAAGAGCGCAAGAAGCTATAGCTCTTATTACATGGAGTCATTAAATGGAGTCTATCACACCAAAAACACGTATATAAAATATACGCCGAGTTTCTAATCAAATATCTCGGCTTCTTAGTACTGATTTTTAATTTTTTTTCCAAAGTCTGCTCGTAATTTAATTCTAAACAAATTACATACCCTAGTACCTATCACGCTCTTATCTGTAGGGTACTTACCTCAATAACCGATTACTTTCTTGAAATTTATTGTGCATTAAATGTTCTCTATTTCTTCGGTCATAATTGTGTTGTTTCGCTATTTATTGACTTGGTAATGTTTTATTTCCAAACAGATAAATCAGTAAAAAATTGCAGCGATAGTAGAGTTAAATCTAGTTTTTATTGCAGGGGATTTAAATATAACCGCCTACTTATTGAGATGGGTTGATAAAATTGTGAGGAGTTTAAAAAGTATAGGTAACTAAATATCTAACATATGTTTATGGGCTTCTTAATACCGCGTGCTGCGTTTTATATTTGCAATGATTTAAGCTATTTTATTATCTACACAACGCTTTAACAATTCTGTTATTATCAAGATTACAACGAAAGCCGGTAACAATTTACATTCATGATTTCATAAATATGCATTTCTGATTCGGTGTTATTTTACTAGATGGCGCTAGCTGTCTGTAACGTTCAATATGAGAAAGTAATGGCGGTTGATAAAATTCCTTTGGCGGTTATTTGAAGAAAAATCTTACAATGTACATAATTTGTTCATTAAAAAATATATCCGTAGCTCTAACTCGGTTTCGTAGCCAACCTGCCTGCTTAATAGGCAAAGCGCATGGGAGGCAGAGGGTGCGTTCATTAATTATGCCAGTGCTTCTCCTGAAATGAGCTGGATTAATATTGGGGTGGATTTAATACGTAGAAATATTATATGCCTGGAACTCATCTCCGAGAGTTCGTGAGTATCTTTTTTAAACATTTTCTCGCGTCAACAAAAACAAATGATAACTTTGAGGGTTATATCATACTACTCGTATTTAATTACACAGGCACATAATGTGTACTTATTGCTAAGTAATTAAGCATTCAAATCAGATTTAATTTCATTGGATTTAATTAACGTCCACGTTTAAAATACAGCGGTATTCCTTTATTCTCCAGTGCTAGAAAAGCTAAAAGAATTTCTATCCTTATGAATTTTTACAGCTTACTGCGAAAGGTGAAAACAGATTAGCATGGAATCTATTCCCCAAAACCATTTAACTCCACTGGCAACAATTGGATAATAAAATTAGAATAAAACCATTGATTCCAACGCTAGCTTCGAATTTTCAAATTTGGAACGAGCGCTGCCATCTTCTAAATTGCCGCCATAAATGCGATAATTGGATAATCTCATGGCCAGTAGCTAACTGAAAACGGTTTTATTGGCTGCTTTTAAATGTTATTTACTTAACTTTAACAGTATCCGCCGCTAACCTATTATAATAAACTCGACTTACAAATGGCACGTGTTATATTAAAACTAGTTTCAATAAAACTTTAAAAAGCTTTAATAAAATCTTCTATTTATTGATTAATAATACAAAAAAATCTCAAAGTGATCATTATAATTAGATATTATTTGTTTATAAATAAATATCTTAATCGTTTTGTTCCATAAGTATTGTTTTAGATAAACTGTGCTCTGTATGTAATAGGCGAGCATTTTTTTCATTTTACCACGAACGATTAAATGATCCTCAATAATTTAAAAATAAACTGCAATTTATCAGTGTATTGTTATTCATGCCCCACCTTATTTAATCACCGTAAATAAATTTATAAGGTGGCTTATACGGCTATTCATTTGTCACATGTCTTCATATGGAATTTATATTATCTGTACTTTGAGTTAAGATACATAAGTAAATGAAAAGTTAATCTGGTAGAAATATTTCTAGACATTCCACTGTACAGCAAACTAAATTGCTTTTTAAAAATGAATAAGTACCACAGTTTTAAGAAGGTAGGTAAGTGCAGGTATCTGACAAAATAAATATAACTATGCATTATCATATTATTTTGTACTTAAAATAACTTGAAACCTTGATCGATCATTACTGTGCCTACATACCTCAACAATCAATCAAATGCTCGATTTTACAACTTCCGTTTGTCCCATATAAATTATCGTGTTCAAATTTTATTGTGGGGAAAGGTGAGATCAAAATAAAAGTAAAGAAAACAAAATCTATTCTCACTTCTCAGTTAAAACGGTCATAAATTATAACACTGGCTGCGACAGAGCTCATTTCGGGCTGTATAGGCGAAAGGCCCGAAAAAAATGGAGCGTTCGAAATTTAATTTATTCAAAATTGAAACGTCACGGCGCACAAAGGCACGCACACAATGGCGGCCGCTCGGTGAGTGTTAACACGAAAATTAAATGCTGATATCACAATTAATCAAGGGCCATATTAATAATTGGCTATTCAGTACGGCGAGGTGTCAAATTATATAGCTCAATTAACCGCCCGTGGAATAGAATAGGGCGTGTTTGGCTCTGTTTATAAATACACGAAGCTTGTTTCACTTTACACCTTTTGTACGTATGTATGTATTGGATTTTTCTTAATTTCGGTACACGGATTGTGCTCAGTGATGCTCTGCATTGTGGACTTTGTAACATGATTAATAAACAGGATTTTCAAGTTGACAAATAACAACAATTTAAATCTACAAAAACTTTAAAAGACCCTAAATATAGCAATTGCTTGCAAATCGATATTATTACTTGTGAAAATGTAATCAATACGCTATTTCTACACTTGTGAGCTTTAGTATTCTGAGCTATTATTGAAATTGTGTCATCGGTTCGTGGCACAAGCGAGACATCGAATAATATAATATTTTACGATCGACTAATATCTTATTACATTAGGTTTTTTAATCTTCACAAATGTGTTTAACTTATCGATTTTCTTGAATCTATTATCTGTTTAGTGATGGGACTTGGGGTGCACCTATAAGTGTTTAATATATGAAAGGTTATACTTACGAATTACTACAATAGTTTTAGTGGAAATAATACGGAGGGTCAGGTGTGAGTTGTCTCATTAGGTAATGAAAAAGCAAATAATAAAAATGTCTTAATCTAAATCTGCAATTTGTTATCAAAAATTTTTGTTCAAAAAGTGACGTTTGTTCTAAATAAACTTTCTAATTTTCAGCTAGAAATATGGATGTTTTCATGATAATTCAGTCAAACTAGTAACTAATATAACCAAAGAAGTTAAATTGCTGTAATTCGAGATTAGGACACATTTCAAATTGAGTATATGCACATGCCAGATGCGAATTTCCATTGAGTAGCTACAGAGCTGGATTTTCCATTAGATTCGAAAAATTTTACCGAAATCGATGAAATCATTCGAAATGTTTTATCGATATCCATAACGCGTAGGCCGAACGCACATCATTACGCAGTGGGTTTGGACAGTCGGCAATACGACTTAATATTTATGGTCGATATATTTTCGGTGTCAGTGAGAAAATTATTTCACGCTGGTCCCGATGGGCCAGGCCCCATTGAGCCGACCACTTGACAAGGGCATTTGCTTGTATTTCATTCTCGTCATTGTTGAAAGCCTTTTCGTACATTTCCACTGCCATCTCCGTCAATACAGTCTAATACTTATTATTTTTCATATAAACTAAAAACCTTTAGTGATTCAACAGATAAGTATAAATTTTCTGACTGTTTAAAAAAAATCGCTATACAAATGAGAAAAGGAGAAGAAGGGATTAAGCCCACATACAACATACGTAGGCACTTCTGCAAAAACATGAAAAAATATTTAGCAGATGTAAAAGGTATAAAGGTAGAGTCGAACGTTAGGGGAGGTAAATAGACGGTGGCATTTGGTGGATAAATCAATGGAATTTGCTCTACATGACAATTAACACTGTAAAAGTGTTTTCAGACTTAATACAAGTTTTACATACTTACTGATTTCTGCCTATCCCCGTTAGCGATCTGGCGTGATGGTTATGTATGTACACCAATTCTTCCTACGTCCTTCGTCGTAGTGTAGAGCGTGAGGAGATCTACAGAGGCTAACCGACGTCACTCCACTCTGCTGAAGGCTCCGAATCAAACGCTCTTTCGCCGTGTTTTGCAAGGTATAATTTTATTATAAGACTAGCTTTTGCCCGCGCAAAAGCTAGTATTGCCTGTAGCCTTCCTCGATAAATGAGCTATCTAACACTGAAAATTATTTTTCAAATCGGACCAATATTTCCTGAGATTAGCGCGTTCGAACAATCAAACAAACTCTTCAGCTTTATTTATTAGTATAGATTGAAAGATCGTTGATCGGTGTAATATTGAACTTAAAGCACTTATTAATGTGAAAATTCTCAGTATCTACATAAATTCCATTCGCACTGCGCGTCAATAAGCCCACGGTGCCATCCGCACTTGTAAATCTGACAGTAAATTATAATCAAGTCGGGTCAACTCCGCGCCTCAAATCGATATATTAAATAGAAGAATTTCAATCGATTTGTTATTGCCGTACTAAATCGTTTCCGGCAATAGTTCGATATCGAAAAATATCGCTAACGGCGCGGATAAAGTTATTAATTAATCGAAAATTTCACATTCCGGACTCGTTATGGATTTTAACGCGCCCCGTAATGAGTTTTGGCCGCTATGTATCTTCGTTAGTTGACATCGCGTTTAGATAATTAAAAAATTAACTTAAGCCCGTGCAATTTTGGTTGTGGTTTGTGGATACGTTCAACGTTACCTACGTTCGTATGTCCTACTTACGTCGGTAATCAATTTCTATCATAGAAATGTTACAATTATTTAACGTTTATTATTATCATATCGTGACGTTTCCCAAATCAATTCATACCCTGGGATATTGGTAAAAAATGGCAAGAAACGAAATGTTTTGTAGTTATACGCTTAATAATACAGAAATATGTAAAAATGCCAATCGCTTAAGGCCATAACTGAATTTATAGGTTTGTGTCTGTTTATAAATTATTAAAGAATACGTTTAGCAATTAGTCTATTTCAAATATTAAATGACTAACACCAACACATATGTAGGTAGCTCTGTCTCAATACCTATATTTTATTTCTTTAAGTCAATGCATGCGTATTAAAAAATGATTCTTTTGTTTAAATTCTACAGAAAATGTCAGGGTTTTTTTAAATGATTGCGACAGGGCCTCAGGGTAGAAAGTCTAGTCTATTTCTACAATTAAAAAGCAACATTTGCACAGTTATTCATAACCGCTTCAAATATTTCAGCTAGTTATGTTCTCTCAGTCTGTTATGAACTTAAATTTTGTTCTATTCAGAGCAAGAACTTGTCAGAACTTTCCAATAGATGTCACACCGCGCCTGACGTAGTTCAGGTTGACAGTTCGTTTGCCATATGTCACCGCGTCAGAAATGACCGCTTCCACGTTCCACTTAGCGCTTCACAATTAGCGACGAAGGTACTTACTTGACGATGGCGTCATTTTTTGTCGTGTGGATCGTACTTTATTGTGTTATTATGGTAAAGTAATGTTTAATTATAAGCAAAAGATTAACTCGAACGCGCATCAAATATTGCTTAATATTCGTCTCATAAGCATATGTAAATAAAACCTTTCGGGCATCTTTATGACGTACTTAAGAACCTAATTAGGACTGTTCTTCGATTCATCATTTCCCTATCTCATATACGAATAATAGGAACTTTTGCAATATCTTATATGTCTTTCTTAATCGTTAAATTATGAATATTCCCTCCAATTAATTTTGTTATCATCTTGTTAATTACAGTAGAAAGTGCACTTAAGTATTTACTGTTTATCAAAATTCGAGAGGCAGTAACGAACATATCCTACAATATTTCATTACGTGCATACGTGAAGCAAATGAAAAATTCTTCTAACTTTATCAAATTCAACAAGGCATGCCGTTAAACGTAAGTACATTATAAATATTTTTCATATTGGCATTTAGTGAAGAAGATTTGACATCTGTATCTGTCATAGTCCTGAAACATTGGCAATTAGCTTCTCGTAGATAAGTACTAATATATAAAATACTAGCTGACCCGCAAACGTTGCTTTGCCAAATAATTATTTCTGAACATTTTCATCTGTACCCTTTGCTGTTTACGGGGTGAGAAGTGATACCGGTAGACGCCGGGTGGGAATAACATCGCTATTAAAAAATAGAGGATGGTCGTAGAAGGGTGAAAATTTAGGGCTGCGTGTATTTTTTAATGCCGAATCACAAAAAAATAAAAACAAAAAAATTTGTCAAAAAATTAAGGGTAAACAACCCTTATCACTTAGGGGTATGAAAAATAGATGTTGGCCGATTCTCAGACCTACTCAATATGCTCACAAAATT
>DWQT01002405.1:0-14229 GCA_018244895.1 Myscelus amystis hages | reverse complement strand
TGTTAGATAGCTCATTTATCGAGGAAGACTATAGGCTATATAATATCACGCTAAGATGAATAGGAGAGGAGCAGCCATATTAAATGCAAGTCTAGACATCATTAATATGGCAAAGCAACGTTTGCGGAGACCGCTATAAATTAAAAGTCAGGGTTGGTTAGTTTTATAGTAGGCAAACTCTAATTCGATCATCATTGAAGTTTAACTTGTACAATACAAATGATTGCTATCATTTAATATACTTAATTTTTAATTGCCGATCCTCTTTTGTATCCTAATCATAATTTTTAATTACGGATAATGTTTCGCTTTATCTTAATCTGAGAGCATACCTACATTTGATACTTTTATTAAAGGAAATCCCGCTAAATAATACTCATTGATAGAATTGTAATCGGATTATAATTTTTCTATCTAAATATCGGAGTAATCGCCTGGCGTAAGTTGGTCACATTACTTTTCATTTGTATCTCGTACACAACAATAAAAGAAAATTAAAATGTGTGTTATATATATTAAACTAAAATAATTTTACTAAATACATATCAAAGTATATAAAGTACTTCAAAAAAAAATTAATAATAAATCGTAATGTTTTCGTTTGTATAGATAGGTCAGTTAATCTCAGAAATGGTTGGACCTATTTTGATGGGACTTTCACTGGCCGACAGGTGGGCTGACATAGATTACTTTTGTTGACAATACCTTTTAATTCGAATCAAACTAAAAACAGCCTTCCACGCGAGTGAATGCACGGGCGCATCTGTTCGATGTGATTAATACGCAATATGGAAAATAAATAACAATTAGTCTGATTAGCGCACGCTTAATGACTTGCGATAATTGCAACAGGCGACCGGTGACGATATCGAAAGTGTATTTATACAAACAGCACCGATACAAGTATCCATTCACGCGATAGTGATTAAAACATCCATAAATACATGGAAGCAGCACACGTACGATTAGATAGAACATTATTATCACGCTAATATGCTTGTGTCGTGAATTAATTAATCGTGTTTATGCCTTTATATCATAATAATAAATCGCTAGCGAAGCAAAAGTAATTACCCACCCACGAACACAAGACCCACAAAATCGACGCAACAGATAATCATAAATAGATACTTATAGCACAAGTCTCCCTGCTCAGATCATTCTGGACTGATCGTTCTTGACCGATGATTTGATACCTAACACATTGGATTCACAAGAACCAAAACGGATGCCCATAGTGGCGCCTATAATGGCTTAGTATCGTAAAAGATATATGATTTATACGTATATTTTATTGATTAACGCCGCCAAGTACGTGATATTTTGGTAAACAAATACGTAAGTATGTTATATTGGAATTTAATTAATTTTGTCAAAGAAATGAAAGTGTGCACTTCGAAATATGCATAATGGATGGATTTTTGCACAATCTCTATGCATCTCTTACAAAAAATGTTTTATAATATAATTTGATTTCTGAAGGGAAAATAATTGCCCTATCTGTTTTAAACAGATATTTAATGTTAAAGCGGTAAGTAAAGAAGTACTTAGTTGTAAATAAATAAAATCTAATCAACACCTTACAATCTAAGCCAAATTACTATAGGTACATATGTATGTAATTGTATGCAATCATTAAGATAGAATTGTTAAAAAATAACACGAATCAATCTCAAGTGGGAACAACAAAATCTTGCAGAACTATAGGAATCAATGTGGAACAATCAATTATTTTATGAGGCATATTGAATGACGCAGCGTTTACATAGTACCTAAACTAGACTTATAGCCTAAAAAGTCTCAAAGACGCAAACGTGTTAGAACAAACAATAGGTAGGACATACAAATATAGCGGTTGCGTTCTATAAATATGGTAATGCTGGTATCAAATGCATGCGACACAAATGTACCGACCTCCATTATATTAGTAGTGAGGGACTGATTGTGATATTTTTATTGGCAACGGACGTTAGACGTATTAATTAATTTTTTTAAACACATGCGGTAACCATGTGTAAGTTTTCGATTATAGGGCGTTGTCAGTTAGCAATATGTTCGCATTGTTCGTAATTAAAACAATCATATCCACCAACACATGATTAGTATAGTAAAGACAATTAGGAATATTAAACTTTGGACCAGTTAAAATGGCCGACGCACTTGGTGTTTGCATTTTAATTTTGAAAATTTGAAATGAGAGAGCTAACACGATTTAATCAAGTCTTTTGAATGGCGATACGAGCGCAATAATCATAAGAGACGTAAACAAAATAAACTCCTTTGACCAGTACATTATAATCCGCAAAGGTCGAGGATTTTACAACGCCTATTCATGCACTTGGAAACACCATAAATTGTAGAGCATTCCCAATCAATGTTCCTTGTGGGTACACGTTTTTCACGCCTGTAACCCGCGACAATAGCACGCATCGTTGCGTGACAATAATGATACGTTTCCTCAGTTTTTCTGCCGCGACAGCTTGCGAACGATCCATTTTAAAATGATAACTAATAAATTATTATTGTAGTGAGGTAAACAGACAGAAATATAAACATGTAGGATCATTTATACGCCAGTAGCGTGGCAATATAGTTTTGAGGCGTTTCTATGACGGGTATTCAGTGGCATATAAAATTGCTTTGTAAACATTCATCGTCATTATCAACTCTTTTATCATATTCATAGACAAGGGTCTTCACTGAAAACGACAAGGATTTAGGCATTAACGTAGATTTTACGCGCCTCATAGAGCATTATGCGATTAGATTCCTTCGCGATGTTTGCCTTAAGCCTTTGCAGCAAATGATTTTTAATTAACAATATATAAGATGTACTGTTTTGCACATAATATATCGTGATTATTTTACGTGTGAATCAAATAAACAATGGCAAGGTTATAATTCGCATAACATGTAATGTAACAGTATCTTTGCGAACGGCGTGTTCGAGATAGACGGAAGAACAAAGACTGTTTTAGCAAAAGTTAATTATTGCTGTGAATTAATACGATAAATAGCCTAACAGGGACGAGAAATTTACATCGGTTGATAACTAAATGCAATTAATAAAAAAAAATTCAAACGACTCGAGATTTTTATTATTTGACTGGTATCTTGGCCTAGTGGCTAAAAACTTGATTGTTATACCGGAAATCGTCGGTTCGATTTCCACCTATAACACACATCTGTGTCATACACATCCGTCGATCGAGACTTAGTACAATACATATTATAAAAATCTAAATAAATCAATTTAATTGAGCAATTTGAAATTAGATATCTGTATGTTGTCACAATTATTATCATTATGAAACAAATAAATATAATTATCGGGTAATTTGATTACAATTACGATCCAATGATACGGGCAAGCGAATAGAGCTCGCAGTACAGTACATTCGATACGCTATCATGCGTCCGACATATGCGCGTACATTGCGTAGTGGCTCGTCATGTGCGGAGCGCGTCAATGGACATTAATCTCGCTATTGCACATCTATCCGCTCATTGTTCAATCGTCTCGGCGCTCCACTTATCCCGGGGCTCGGCCCGACCGGCCCGGATTGCCACGCGGAGATCATACGATCGGGGACATTGAGAACTGTCACCGCTACGATCCGCGCCAAAAATGCGTAGCGTCTTTGTTTCAGAACGAACTAGGTTGTGATTGAGTTCAGAGTCACAGATTCCTACGAATTGGCCGTACCGAACGTCGAATTTGCCGACGAAATTTGGTGAAAATGTAAGGTGTAGATCATTGTTGAAGGAAGGTCGACTCTCTAGAGCGTCGGGGTAATAATGAAAGACGAATCGTACGATCAAGGTTGACTACTCCGATAAATAGAGTTACAAAAGACGTTTTTCGATTACGGTCGGAGAAATCTTAGAATTCCGCGTTCATTTGGCTGTTGTTCGAAATAAAAGTTTTGAACTTGATCTTGACCTTTTGGGCGTGAGATCGGATTGAGATCTACAAAAGGCCTATATTACTGAGATTTCAGAGATTCATGAGAGTTCAATTACAAACGTAAAACACCAATATACCTATACTTTGAATTAGCAACTGGCCATTTAATCAATCTTAGTTACTTTTTTTATTTGAGTATATTTAATGTTGGCCCCACTGGCTTATCCCGATAACTGATCATATTTATCATAAAACAAATGAATATCAAGTACAGGCGCCGACATCAATGAAAGTTCACAATAGTGGTGTCGTTCGCTCGCAACGCCGGATGGCCAGCGGCGGCGGAGCGGCGGCCAGAATGTGTGTAATGGCTCCGAGCGGGCGATCCCCTCGAACAATGCTTACGAGAAGAGATTAAATAATCGCGCGACGGCCCGCCGGTTGCATCATTAAATGGATTCGTGCACGCCCCCGCGCGTCCGTGTAATTGGCGAAATAAGACTAATTATTTTCGATCCGACTGTACCCTACACATAGAAGTTTGAAACAAGCTTGATGTCAACTGGTTTCAATTCAAACTTCGAATTCGATATACGATCAGGTTCCATATTTAAAATAGAAAATTCGTATCGTATACGCTTTTAATGTCTAACTTCCAACACGCACACGCATGCACCTTAAACGCACATACAATACCCGTCGACAGATAAGTCATGAAATATATCTTTCTACTCAAATCATTTCGGAATAGCTCCGCTCACCACTTCAGTGTAGATACATGGATAACTATCACTTATACGATAACAATAGTATGAATCAAACTTATCAATAAATACACCAATAACGATATGGATATTACAAGGCAATTATTTAGGAACACTCACCGGCTTTGTCTGCGTTGGAGGCCATGACTCGAAAGGTCCCGAAGAGTAGTACGAGTAGCTTCTGAGTGCATACGGGCAGCGAGAGCAGCAACCTGTCATCGTAATTAACTCTTTATTATTTATTTATTTATTTATTTCTTCATACATGACTAACATTACAGGTCCTTAGCCTAATGCGTTAATGGTATAAAAATACGATGTCAATCACATAATAGATAATATTATACAATTTTTATACTATTCTACTCCTTACATTCATTATTTGTAATATGTATGTGTATTTATATACTAATGCATATTTCTGTATCTATATGGTATGTACACTAAATATGATTTCGTTATGCCCTTTCCACTCCTAAGGTCTGCTTGAAAATTTAATATGTTTGTTTCTGTAAACTGTCCAGTGTAGGCACTAAAGTTGTTAAATAAAATAAAATTCATTCATTCAACCGGTCTTATCTAGTAATAAACAAAGTTGAGGCCATAATTAAAAACGTAATCCATCATAATCTAGATAGCAAAAGCAATCTAATGCTTATAATCAATTCCATACACTTTCCGCACATTGTAGATTCAGATGCAGCAGATTGAAAAATAAACGCGGAAGCAATAATACTCTCGGCACTGTCTGCGGCTAAGCAGCAGCGTTATCGCCGTTGTGGTTCGAGTGTGGTAACTAAATATCCCAAGACATAGTCCTCAAGGTGACAAACGCAACTGCGATTCAATCGTTCGGAACTTTCCATTTACATATACCGAACATTTAAGAAAAAAAATTAAGTGTGCAAATTGTCACTAAAAATTATACGAGGATCCTAAACATTATGCAAAATTCAAATATACAAAAAACGTGAATCAAATAATGATTGTTAGTTGGCAGCCGGCTGATACGTGTACGAGCGCCTTTTTCTGAGTTGTCGTCGCTTACATCAGCATTGACCTATTGTTGTGCAAAATTTTAGCAAACTACCCACATCTGTTACAACGGTAATAATGAAATATCTTTTACACTTTAATTACAACTAAATTATTTAACATGGGATTAAGGCTCAGGTTTCAAGAGATAATAAACATCATAAATCATAAATTACACGAAATTACAGAATTTAGCTGTCTTGATGGTTAGTGCGACCGTTTAATATTATAGTTCCACATCGATGAGACATATATGAAGTATTTTCATCGTCTGCTTGTAATAGTCCAGTACTAATACATCACTGACACGAGTGTTACAGTTTATATTATAGCCTATACGTAAATGAAGCTTTCCGTGAATCACCGAGAATATTATTATCGTAACGACCCAATTAGGCAGGAAAATGAAAAGCTAAACCAAACAAAGGGTTATTGCTCCCATAGCGCCATTAGGGCGAGCCCACACGAATGTAATATCTGCGTAATATTAAATGACAAAGATATCTAGACACTACTGGTAAAAACCTAAACGATTACTATAATAGTTACGAAGTTAGAACATTTCATAATTGTTTTACATGAATAAAATAGCCAACGGATTCGCTTATATTGAGATGTCACAGTAACCATAAACATCTACATTCCTACATATATCACGAATGAATCCAAACTGAATAAAGTAGCACATACTACACAAGAGTAAAATTAATTGTAACCTCTATTTCTACCCTCACGGGAGTGGAGATGATAATAAGAATGGACTACCAATAATAAAACTATATAGATCTATTGCAGCTATTTAAAACCGTCAGATGGTTACTGGAAATCAGCAAACTTTATTAAGTTATTTATATACATATAACAGTGAGTTGCCCTCAATTTCATAAAATACTACTAATAAATATATAAAAATAGCGGTGAGAAATGCAAATATTCGTTAATGAAAATCATTCCATATCACTGCGATACCGACTAGATCTGAATAGAAAATTTATTTGTGAATAAATTTAGAACAATTTTAGATACAAAAATAAAATATACATACAATTAAAATACGAAAACTCACGAAGCAATATTTAAATCATCTTTAATGTATTATGGAAATGAATTATATTACAAGTCTCTTAAAGATTGTGTACTGCGATAGAATAGCGGATAAAAAATTAACAGCGGCGTGGGACGATCTACGTCCTGACTGAAAATAAGTCGTCGGTGTAAAATGATTGAAACTCGTTAAGTGATAAATATGGTGACATAACCAACTAGAAATATTTCTCATATATTTTAAGACGGCGCCGTCGAGGAAATGGCTCAGCTTTCGATACTATTGTTAAGGCATACTTTACATTATGCTAATATATGCATTGAAGTTTCTCTTCGTAATTTAAAAAAAAAAACAGATTTTACTGAACGCATACGAAAGTACATAACGGTACATACAAAACAGAAAACCAATTCTTATAACTTTTGAATGTGTCAGTACGTGCCGGCTAATCTCCAGAACGATCAGATCAGAGCAGAGCATATTTATTTTGATGGGACTTTCACTAGCAGATAGCGGATGTTATACAGAGTATTTTTAATATAATATGCTGTACTTCACAGTATTTAAATCGGTGGGCGCGGGTAATAAGACGCAGCACACAAGGGCAACAATTCAATGTGTTGTGGGTAACACAGTGTTCTATGAAGGCGCGCCATAACCAAAACAATACGCCGATCTTATCTGTACGATAAGCATGATCGCATCGATAGCCGGCATCGCATCAAAATTCAACTAAGACCCGTCTGTAAACAACTATTGTGTGTGATTATAACACGGCCGCGGCGAGGAAGTGACGTGAGAATACCGCCCATTGAGCGCGCTTCAATACATCGCAACCTGATCGTTTAAATTAAAAATCGAGAATTCTGACAGAATTGAAACATTCTGAATTGTTCATTACACCCATTGATCAATCAGAATTTTGTTGTTTATCACTCATTTCCTAGACTTTTAATATTTAAGGATTAAATTAATTTTAGTGGCATAAAATTTGTCGGGCCGAAGTGAAAACCAAACTATACACTTATTAGGTATATTACAATATACATACTATTATTACCACCTACTCCTAAGTTCGAGAATACAATTTCGTGTAGTCAGACTCTTAGGGACTGATATCGGAGTAATACTGAAGGTAAGTGTTACAAATGATTTGTGTAAAAATACATGTACTTATTTATATAAATCGGTGTATATAAAGCATCATAGAGG
Source organism: Myscelus amystis hages (assembly GCA_018244895.1). Classification (NCBI taxonomy): domain Eukaryota; kingdom Metazoa; phylum Arthropoda; class Insecta; order Lepidoptera; family Hesperiidae; genus Myscelus; species Myscelus amystis. The sequence continues at coordinate 6,266 of DWQT01002405.1, read as the reverse complement.
GTGACCATTTCACGTATCAAGTAACTTGGCCGAATACTCGGCATAAGTAAATTCAAAGCGAGTAAAAGCAGTTAGCCCATCTGTCAATTTTCGCGCAACTAGTACCTGTATCATAAAAGACACCTACCATTTGATATAAATGAAAAACTTTACAATAGCAGTTAACAAAGTGCAGAGTTTTAACTTCCTGCTAATGGCGTACGGTACGCTTACTGGCTTCTGAGCAGGAAGCATTAACGGAATGTTCTTACTACGCTCCGCTTATCTATCCGTGGTAGATTAACAGCGTCTTTTTGAAGACAGATGAGAGACGACCCTCAAAACGTATCGCAATGCCTTGAAAACGTCATCAGGTTATGTGGAATTTTATTCTACAAAAACAGTCTCGCTTTCTCTGCGCTGTGGGAGGACTATCCAATTGCAAGCATTTCAGCTTAGTCCTCAGGAGTAGCGGCGCATCTGTGGTCGACCTGAGATAGGAATCTAATGTTATCTGGGGTCGATTACAAATGTCCATGGGCGACAGTGGCCACTTACCATCGGGTGGACTGCATGCTCGTCTGCTACTTCCATATTATAAAAAAAAAAGGAGCGACGGGCACCCAACAATGCGATGTCAATGAGTCGAGATCGACTAAAATGATCATCACTTACAATAACATTACCGCAAATGTATTTTCAAATATAATATAGTAACACTCGTCACTCGTCACAATTCAAGTTAAATTTCCCTCCGAACGATAAAAACGTAAACGGAAGCAGTAATTGTACTTTCCACAAACATTAGGATATAGTCAATGCTAATGTATGCAAATTAATCTATTTGATGTACGAATTATCACGCCGCCGCTACCTGGTATGCGATTGCCGGATACTAACGCTTTGTTTGAGCGGCCCAACATTAGTTACATTTAAGTCAAGTTCAGTGACTACATTTGCCTAATGTCCGCCTACGAAGGAGGGGAATGGAGAAAATAGGTATTACATTTATTACAATGACTTATTCAACATAATGAAATGCAGATTGCTGTTGGACTAAAAAACAGAAATGTGATTTTGTCGGTAGAAAAAGACAACGGTGTCTCTGATTCACTATATTAATACGACCTATGATTTAATATATCAATGAATGCAGGTTAAAGTTCGAAATTACTTATGGTCTTGGAAAATGTCATACTTTTACCATATATACTGTATAAATCTTAAATTCTTTCTGATTAAATAAACTTAATGTACTTGGGTAACAAATGCTTACAATTAAATTTTTAGACTTAGGGTGAATAAAAATTTGCCCAAGTTGTGTAGCCAGGATGGATTTTTCAAATAATATGGTTTGCATGAATATCCTATATGCTTCTTTTATTGTACAAGATCTATCTCATATTGCTTCACACAGTTGCAACACTTTCTAGTTTCCACTGTCGGATACGTAGATACATAGATATGTCTCGTCTGCTGCTGCTGTGCCAAGCCTGGACCATATTCTACCATGCTGGTGGTTTATGGATTACACCATTTCATTGCAAAATCCTATACATATTGCAACACCAATATGTACTTTAAATCAGCTTAAAACTGTCCTTAATCCTAGTCTAAATATTCAACTTCATGCTCCTATTATTGTTGTAAATAGGACAGAATTTTTATAACATTAAAGATTTTTATATGAAATAAATCACAAATTATATAAAATACCTTCTGATAGCATCAACTTGCTGGTCCGCTGGTAACTCCACTGCAGCAAACAGCTGCATCTCACCCTCTCTTCCAAAGACTCCACCAGGAATTTTTCTAAAAGTTATGAGTCCATTAAAATAAACATCAGTGTATATATTTGATATATATCTAACACCTGTAACATATATATTAAGGTAACATAAATAACAGAAATATAAAGATACAAATGACATACTCGTAAATTAGTTATGTATGTCTAATATTCAGTGTAAAAGAGGGGATTAGTGGGAGAACATAAGTTACTATGTACATTTCCAGCCAGGATTAAAATATGATATAATATAAAGTACTTCAACTTACGCTAGCAAATTATAAAAAATGCATCCTCATTTTTTTATGGGTTAATGCTAATATTATGTATAATATATTAGAAGGTTGAAATATTAGATATATTAGACTGTGAAAAATTATGTTAATATTTTATAATATTTTGATGATTAAAGTACCTATTAAATTATATTGTCTAGTTTGGATATCTTAAGAATTTTATTGTTTATCAAACAGACATACCGAAGAAACTTTTTTAATACACTTGCAATAGTGTATACTGAATAGTTGTCCACATTAACAAGTCTACCAGTTTGGAGGAAGTGTATAAGCTTCTTCATGGCACCTTGATGACCCGGTGCGCGGAACACATCACGTCTCAACGGGGCCTCCTTGTTCAGCTTTAATATCAGCACCTAAACATCACATCATCAATCACCACTTATGAAATTAAATATCAAGCACTACCACACGGCATATCACTTACGAGCAAGGGTCCCGGTAAATCGTCTTTACATACTTCGTGCAACGGAACACCAAACTTTACTTTTTCCAGTCTTCTTGGATACGGTAACGAATTAGGATGACCGCAGGACGTTACTACATTACTCAATGTAGCCGCCCGTCTATGCATTCGCCTGGCCCAATTGCTCATTTTACTAACGATTCAACACGGAACAGAACAACGAACTGTTTTCAATGAACCGCAATGGAGGCAAGCATTTTGTAATGTATACCAACTGATTCCTCACAATTTACTGCAAACGACTAAATAATTGAGCCAGACTGTCACTGTAAAAACGAGTACAACATTTTTAATCGAACCACACCTTAATCATTTTTATTGCGAATTTTATTTATTAATTTAAACAAGAGACAATGCCTCGACGCTCAAATAAATGAATTAATTTTATAAACATGTACTGTACTCGTTGCTCTTTATAGCAATACTATTTTTTTCTTTACAACTTGGTCGCGCAGCGCGCTGAGTGATGAGGTTGACTGACTTTTGTCTCTCTCTGTCTATTGTGTTGTGTGTGTGTATATACTATTGTCATATATAAATTTAAAAATTGAGCCAATCCTTCGCTTGATTGACATCTTTAAAACCGCGTCATAAATAAGCAATGTATTGTTTAAATCTATCAATGATGCATAATTACTTAATACAATAAAAATCCAAAATATAAATAAAAAATTCAATGTTCAATTTACCTTTTAGCAATAATGGTTATACGTATTTATTATATAAATGCTGCTATATAATGAGAAAAGACGCATATTCAATTTCTACTAGGTAATCATTATGCATAATATCTACTGGTCAGAAACATTAATTATGTATAAAGCTACATTTAAGTTAACTTTTTGCAAAAGTTTGCTTGTAATATTGCCAAGCTCTGAGGTAAAAATATGAATAACAATACATTGTTTGGACTTTAGCAAATTAGAGCATTGATTTCTAAGAATCTTTAATTTTCAAATTCCAATAATATTTCGTTGTTATTCAATTGCAAGAATGAAATGTAGGTTAAACTTATAAAATTTGTAATAATAAATTAATAATACATTTGTGACACTGATGGATTACATTGTAGGTAGATTCTTGAAACCTAAAATTAAATTACTTCAAATAACTAATTTTAACAGTACAGCGTAATATATACATCTTTAAAATGAGTTCGTTTGCTTTATATCGCTTTAGGTTTAAAATTTAATGATAATACATTTTAATTTAATTTAATGTCATTTTCCCTTTGAACGAGTTGCAAATGTTGCAATACTTGCAACACCGCTTCAGCGTACCGGTGTGGCGCTGGTTCTTTAATTAATTGTACTGTTTCGCTTTCCTTATAATTGAAAGAACTGTACTGTTAATTACGTAAATTTAAATATTTATTTGTGCCAATAAATTTTCACACATCACTTTGTGTAAATATGGCTAACTGCGACGATGATTGGGAAGAAAGTGAACCGGTAGTTGCTCCTAAAAGAGTAACAACCCATGCTACTACAACTACGAAAATTTATCGCCCAAGTTCTGGAAGAGGATATTTCAGAGGTGGTCAGAGAGGTCAACATAACGACTCAAATTGGCGAGCGCGGGATGGTAGGAACACCGACAATCGTCGAAATTTCTCGCATCTAGAGAATGGTAATAAAAAAATCATACAAATCTCATCGCAAATGGTTGGCCGAGTTATAGGCAAGGGTGGGTCAAAAATACGAGATTTAGAATACGAGTCTGAAGCGAAAATTAAAATAGGCGATTCCAGCGGTTCTACGACTGATTTGACATTGTGCGGCAGCGACGAAGCCATATCGAAGGTTGAGGAACTGATAAATGAATTGACCGCAGATCGCAAACCTGCGCCAAAGCCGCTCGAGACGAAAAATGAAGGAGAAATTCCTTCGCAATTTTTAAAACAAACCCGTGATGGTGTCGAAGTACTGGATTGGAATAAACTGAATGAATATTGTGAAGGACAGCAACAAGAGAGATATAAGAAGATGCCGCCTATCATAAAAGATTTTTACAAGGAAGATCCTAAAATAAAGGCAATGAGCCCAGAAGAGGTAAAACGTTGGCGCCAAGCTAACAATGATATACAGGTTAGGAGGACTTTTGATAATAAACCTGATTCAAAACCTATACCAAATCCAGTGTTAACATTTGAGCAAGCATTCCAACACTTTCCTGAGATTTTAGATGAGATATACAAACAGGAATTTACACAGCCATCTCCTATCCAATGTCAAGCTTGGCCGGTTCTGCTCAGTGGGGAAGACTTGATTGGTATAGCACAGACAGGAACAGGTAAAACTCTAGCATTTTTACTGCCAGCACTTATACATATTGAGGGGCAGACAACCCCACGTGAGCAGCGGGAAGGACCCACAGTACTTATTCTAGCACCAACGAGGGAGCTTGCATTACAAATTGATAAAGAAGTGTCCAAATATAATTACAAAGGCATAAAGTCCGTCTGTCTTTATGGTGGAGGTGACCGCAAGTCACAAATCAAAGTTGTATCCAAAGGTGTTGATATTGTGATTGCCACACCGGGGAGATTGAATGATTTAGTAATTTCTGGGCATCTTAAAGTAATAAGTTTCTCTTACATAGTCTTAGATGAAGCAGACAGAATGTTAGATATGGGGTTTGAGCCACAAATTCGAAAATCATTATATGATGTAAGACCCGATAGGCAGACTGTCATGACATCAGCCACATGGCCGCAAGGTGTGCGACGTCTGGCCGAGACCTACATGAAAGACCCCATCCAGGTCAATGTTGGTTCATTGGATCTTGCAGCCGTACACACGGTTACTCAAAAAGTAATGTTTGTTGAAGAAGATGGAAAGGAAGTGGCCTTGTTTGAGTTTCTAGCAAGCATGGAGTCTACTGATAAAGTCATAATTTTTTGTGGCAGAAAGACCACAGCTACACATATAACTACAGAACTTTGCTTAAAAGGTATTGAATGTCAATCACTGCACGGTGACAGGGATCAGTCTGACCGCGAGGCTGCCTTAGATGAAATGGTTGATGGCACAGTAAATATTCTTGTAGCTACAGATGTGGCGTCGAGGGGCATCGATATTAAGAATCTCACTCATGTTGTGAATTTTGACTTTCCCCGCCACATTGAGGAATATGTACATAGAGTTGGAAGAACCGGTAGAGCAGGGAGGACTGGGATTGCTCTGTCCTTTATAACAAGAAAGGACTGGGGTCATGCGAGAGAGCTCATTAAAATTTTGGAAGAAGCAAATCAGGAAGTTCCTCAAGAATTGCAGCAAATGGCTGAAAGATTTGAAGCTATGAAAGTTCGAAAAGACCGGGAGGGCGGTGGTGGTGGGGGCAGTAGTTTCAGGGGACGAGGCAGAGCAAGAGCCAGAGGGAGATGGTAGAGGCACACTGTAGTTTCAGGGGTAATCTGATCTCAGTTACTGCATTATTTATATATCTTTATGTTATTGGCAATTATTTTGTAAGTCTAGAAGACATCATTCCGTGGTTAGTTTTTACTATACATACCATAATGTACTTTACATGGTAAATGTTTTTTTTTTGCATTACTGTCTTTTTTGTACTTAAGCTAAGAACTGATAAAGAAACTGTGCTACATTATCGCTGCTTTGTAAGAATAGTGTATTATTACCAAATACTACAAAATTAAATTTTTAACACCATTAAACGTAAAATGTTCTGTTTTGTATACTCAGTAAAAATCATATTTCTATAACAAAATTTACGG
>DWQT01002404.1:0-14231 GCA_018244895.1 Myscelus amystis hages | reverse complement strand
TAGTGGCCTCTACAGCTTCACCCGGGCTTTTGTGGCGTGCCATAGTGGCTCAGCCAGAATTAAGGAGGTGGGGAGGGAGATACTTAGTGCTTCTTAACATCTTATATTAGTTTCGTATCGTAACAGTTTTGCTTCTACAGTTAAATTTTTTCAGTAACATCCAAAATTTTTCGGTAACAATTTAGGAACAGTTGTCGTTGTAACGGACGAACTAATTGTGTACGATTTTTTATCAAAGGTTTTTTCAAAAATTCCTCTTGTTCGAATGTAGGATATCGAATGGTTTGAGCAGATCCAATAACGAATAATTGTGTAATATTCATGCTCTGCATACGAGTGTATACTAAATGTTTCATAAATAATGTTTTAAGCTCTATAATCTGGAATTCATTTAACATGAAATTAATTTCGTTCGTTTCGTAAGAGCTCGTCACACTTAAGTGTAGAAATTTATTAACAATTTCGTTTCTGAAATCATATTTATAAAAACAACATTTTTAAAAACTACAAGTTCATGCTAGGTTTACTTATTTGATGAAAAATGGTACGAGTAAATACTCCTTACATTAAATAGAACTGAAAAAGAGTGGGGTACGTCAAATGCCTCGAAGTAAATCTTTTATGTACTTCGGAGCATTATATACATATATGAATGTAGGACAGAGATATATTTGGCACACGGTGCGTTCTACCTGCCCCTTTAGGGACCTGGCGTGATGGTTATGTATGTATGTATGTGTTTGTATTTGTCCCCAGTTTCCTTTTAGTAATACATCTTTTTAAACACAGTCAAAATCTCAGAATATTTGGTGTTGAAATATTACACTAGCAGTACTAACGTAGCAAAAATAACAATATTATTTCTTTCCAACTTATAAAATTCTACATACAATTTCGCCGACGCCATAATGTTTATCACGAACTAAAATTTCAGTACCAAGTGTGCTAAGAAACATTCTAGAGATGTTTGAGCAAGGAAAAGCCTTACGTGGTTACAACGGCCATTTTGGTTAGAAGGGAAAGCCTAACGAGATACTGTTTAGCATGACGTATGTCTGCAGGGAAAACTAGCACTGCAGTTCTATAACTACGTGAGACTAGTTACTAAGTCTATCCAGACTTATGCTGTAATATCTTGTGCTACGTATTATGCTACGGCGTAGGAGTATGGCGTAGCTAGTATGTTGATCGAGACATTATTTTTAATTATCAAATATCTTATCAAACAGGCAGACGGAACTTACGACTTGGAACTACGACCATACCCATTGTACTTAAATATTTATTACCATAAAAATATTTATTATGCTCTCTTTTTTTCTTAACTTGTTTTCTTCTTAGGTTTTAGTAAATTCTTTTGTGAGATTTTTCGAGTGAAATCATACTTGTTTATATAAACCGCGAAAATGAAAAATTCCCGATGTCATTTTGTATGCATTACAGTACATTTAGACAGTTGCAAAATCCAATCACAATGGCTATAACCGCAGTCGGGGTAAATGAAATGTCATCAGCATGCAAATTCACAACATTATGCATACTAATTATTTAGAGTAAATTAGTTTTGCTACACTAAGTAATTTTAAAACTTTTTAAATTATTAAAGATTGAAAAATGTTATGCATGGTGTTGAATTAAGTTAATTTTCAACAACATTATACGTTTTGATTTGGAAGGCTCGAGCGTGAGGTAGAAAGTTTTCAAGGGTCGTCATGTAAGGTCATGGTTGGTATCCGATCTCAAACAGACCTTCGGTCCTATTTAACATTGGATACAGACAAGAGCCTAAAGAGACCGTTGACAGGTACTTCGCCCCGCCACTTGCAAATTAACATGTAACACAATCGTGTCTGACCTTAGGTCGGTCTGCAGTCCTATTTGAGATTGGACACAGAAATGGCCTCTAGAGGTTAATGAACGTCAAGTGATCTATACTCTCGTGCACGAAACGTTTCATCTATAACAATGTTTTTGTTAAATAAAGTTGTTCAGTAACAAACTGGTTTTAACAAAATTGCATAATGCATCACAAATGATGGCGTAAGGAAGGCATTTTTATCTAAGCCTCTTCGGGAAGTTAAATCATAATTAGCGTAAAAGACTCTTGTAAGTTTTCTTCGAAAGTAAAATTGAGCTACGTGTTATCAAATATCATATGTCAACTAGAAGACCATTTGTATAGCGTACTAAGACGTTGAATGCCTTAAGGCCTTGAAGGTCGCTGTAGTTTTTTTGAAAAGGTTGAAACCTTTTTTTATACACATCTGCTGAAAGTGGGTGTCTAGCGGCGCGTAACGTATAACATTAGGTGGCGTATGGCGTAACGTAGTTACGCACCATTAGTGGAGAATCCACAGTGTCACCCTGTCTCAATTCAGCGTGCTATTAAAGGGGAAATTTCATTATAAGAATGGTTCTCGTGAATAAGCGATGAAAGTGCCGTGGCATGCCTGAGACTTAACGGCATTCGATTGTTAAGGATGCAAACCCACCGCAGAATTGAGCCAAATTAAACTTGTCTCGGAAATACGACTATCATTGATCTTTCTGCTTATGCGCGATGAATACGTATTTGATAAATGCGACCAAATATATAATACATATACACATATCTTACTAGAATTATCGTTTTTTTTCGTGTTTTTGGAATGTGGGTAGCAGTAACAGACTGGTTGCCGGACAGATTATGATAACATTATAACTACAACTAAACGACATCATTGTCAGTTTCCAAGTCAAGTTTCCACTATAAAGTGTGGTAATATAGTACATAATAAACAAAGTTACCTGTATTCTAACAACAAAATTAAAGTTCGTGAGAAAATTACCACCGGCTCGCGTTACCTGTTAAACTTTCCAGTTTTCCGCCTTTATGAACTTCAGGTAAATCAATTACTACCTCACTCGATATATTGTTTGATAATACTAAATGTTAAAAACTTTGCCAATTTGCAATTGTCTATTTTTATGCGTTAGATCAAACACAACAGACGTAAAAAAAAATTCGGTATAAAAATTTTAAAAAATCTAATAGCTTACCGTAGCGTCACTTCGCGAGTCCATTTATAGCTAAGAATCATTGGTACACCAAAAATTTCCAACAAAATCAATGAAACTGAGAAATAGAGTTACGAGCTTATATATATTAGTAAATAAAAATCTGTATGTAAGTAAAGAAAAGTCCGTTCAGCCAATTGGTATTCTTGAAACCTTAAAAGGCCAACAGAAAGGAAAAGTGCTTTCTGAGTTACTAGTTAATAGACCCTAAAATGTATAGAAATGTGCGTTAATTTCCTTACAAACAGCTTTGACCTCTTTTGAATTTCTTTGGTACGGTTACTTTGGCTTTTTTTCGTATCGGTTTAATAAAAATTTCATGTTATTAATTATAATAAGTGATCATTAATAAATTGGAAGCGTTTTTAAGACTACAACTTATACTTTTTTGTGTGTGCTTATGTTTCTGGGTGAAAAAGGGGTGAGGATTACTTACACGAAAATACTTTTTAAAAAAGTCAATACAAATAGTAAGGACAAGTGTAGAAACAATATTTTTATAATATAAACATCTTCGAAGCCAAGAAAATACGCTTATGTAATTTCTATTTCATTTTCTTTACGCGAATAAGGTCCGGACAATAGAACGTTTCCAAAGACAGACATGAAGATCTCGTTAAGAGGGTGATTCAATTTTAATAAGCCATTGTAGAGCGACAACTTAGATTATCGAGTCTCATTTCGACGCTTTATCCTGTGTTCATTTCGTTTGCGATTTTCTTCAGCAGAATACGTATTATACGGAGAAAGACCACGCGGAGAAAATATTACGGATATTTTTTCCAGGCTTTGTTAGGCTTCATTGACCAATCGGTTCGACCTTCGAGACTTACGAATAAATAACTGTTTATGTATTTCGTATTCGGTTCAGTAATACGGCGATAATCAGGCAAAGAGTTCATGTTACTTCTGTAATATGTTTTATATGTAAGCCATAAATTTAAGCGAACGTAACATATCAGTGGTTGCAGTTCTAATAGTTCGAACGAGAATCGAATGGTTGTTTAACCGGTGGCCATCTATCAATTGTCCACAGCGATATTGAGAGGGAATATTGTGGTGGAAGTTATGGAGGAAACTTTGCGTATTTGTCCAACAGTGTCGTTCAATAGCCACAGTTATTTATGGGTTTTGTATTCAAAATCAAGCAAATATTTTTATATTATCCAATTCATTGACCTCAAAAGGCGGAGGTAAACGAAATGGGTTGAATCAAGTCGAGTTATTTATAATGATTACAAGGACGTGCGAAGACTGTCCACAACATTGTTACAAAGCAATGTTCACATGAAATCGAAAATGTTGGAAATAACAATTCACGACAAACTTATTAGCGGTAAACATTTTAAATGTAAAAAAAGCAGCTCGAGTACACTGTGCGGTTGCATTTCTTTATCTCGTAAGTGCGCTGCGATTCCGCGAACCCATTTCGTGTCTGTAAATGAATCTTCCGATTCGCACCATTTGTCGAGTGCAGACTCAAATAATCTCATTCCGCGTTGACTCGTTAAGTGCTATTGCACTGTTGCAACGTTTTATTTCTGAGAACAAAGTGGAAAGCAGATTGGGTGACGTCATCTGTTTGATATGGTTGTAGTGAAACTCTTAAATTTTTGTACTAAACTTATTTATGAGTAAGAATTATGTCTAAGGGTTACCTTTCATTTGAAATGTTAAAGAAAGAGAGAATGTTCCTGTAATATCAAAATAATCATAGAACATTAGTAGGTGTCGGTGTATGCTCCAGCCTTCCTACAGTTCCTGAGGATGTCTATTTTCAATCAAATCAATAATGGAAATGACACAATAGGTCAATAGTCAGAATACCTGCAATATAAAAAAGGAACATAATAATCTGGATTAGTAGATATTTATTGTGATAGATAATATTGATATTAATATCGGTTTAAGGACTTAAGTTTTGATCACATTTGATCTTTTATTTAGGACCATAGTAAACTTAAGATCTTGAAACAGTTTTTCCATTAAACTGCCAATACTAACCTATTCCATAAGTATATGAAAGCATAGTGGACATTTAGTACGCCGCAGTCGAATTTGAATTTTCATGTTAGGAAATAGTAATATAATGTAAGGAAATAGTAATAATATCATTTTGGTACTCAAATTGTAGCTAGAAATTCACAGACCTCCAATAACGTCTATGGTACGATAACCATGGCATTTCGGTGCTTGTAACAATGCGAAATGTTAGAGAAATGAACATCATAAACTAAGCGTACCAAAGCTCTGGTATTAAATAGGAAGCTCTTAGTAAAGCCACGTTCTAACGTAGTATCAAGGTAGCACGGCAATTGACCTAAATTAAGCTTAAACGAAGTCTTTAGTAAATCCGGAAATAGTTTTCAAAGAAGATTTAGCGCTGGGCAAACTTAATGAGGTTACGAAAAGTTGTATGTGGGGCCGCTGTCAAATTATGACCCTAATTAATCTTTATTTTATAACTATTATAATTTTAGTTGTGTAACTGCAACGAGCTTTGCCAAGATAAAGATAAAGTGTGTTGGGCTGATTCAATAGCGCCAGCTGGTCTTAACTCCTCATGAAAACTTACAGAAGATAGTGAGTTGAATATCTGTTTTATAAACTTAAATGTCTAAGTAGAGGGTAAGGTCCTTTTTACTATTTCCGCTTAATGTTTCGTTGTAACCAACAGACTTACTTTGCACTTAACTCTCAGAAATAGAACTGTATCATTTATATAGGGCAACTTTCTACTTATCTCATAATTTACGTGTCGCAAAACGTGTCCAAATGAGGTTAATAACTTAATTTGCCACAACGGCAGCTAAACTGGCTATTTAAGAGCTCTCTGGAGACCTAAAATTTTCTACAAATGTAGCTCGCTAAGTTCTTCAAAACAAAAAGGTTAATTTGTATAAAATTCTTCATTTCATATGATTTAAATAGGTAACCGGTAAAAATTTATTAACAGTAAACTTAAGGATGCTAGTAAGCTTAAACGAGGCTTAGCGATTGAAAGTGAATGTATAGAGGAGGTAAATAAAGCAAAAAATAATATTTTAATACCTTATAAATAAAACCAATCAAGTTCGCATAATATTTTGTAGGAAAATTTTTACAAGAATATTTCATATTTTAACACAGATAACCTCATGTCAGAAAACAAATTGTTCCCTCGTAGAAAAAATTCTATCAAGGCTAGTCAAGGTCGCATGCAAGCTTTTATGAGTCTAGGCTTACATGCCCGCTTATTTTATTCTATACAAACTCATCTATCAAGCGTTGTCGTATCCTTAGGTTATTTATTTTGCCAAGAATTTTGCTCAACAATACAATCGTTATTCAAAATTAAACGTACATACATGTTGCGTTTCTGAAACAGCTTATATTCTTTCATTACTGTAGAGAAAGAGAGAAGACTAATATTACTCTTAAAATAGAAAAACAGCGAAAAAAGCGTAGCTACGATTTTGTCATTTTGATACCGTTATTTAATTTAAAAAAACAAAGTTAGTAGCACAATCCCATTTCTTTTTCATCTCCTTTTAAGATTTCTACCCGTCAATTGTATCCAATAGATTAACTTATCTAATATCTAGAGATACATATTCTATTTGAAGATACTGGAGCCTCGAGAAAATGTATAACTCGATCACGCACTTTCAGCTCGTAGTGTAGAACCATTTGTGACCAAATGTTGAATAGAATGTCGGTAGCGATTTACAAGTGGCACTGTTAGGCTGGAACCGACCGGAGATAAGCTAAAGTAATGTTTGCATTAAGGCGGGGACGCCTATGTTTCTGTAAATGGTTTATACGGCAGGGAAATACATTCCTGCGTTTGCAATTTTGTACACTTTACACGATTTCTCTACCATTTCGAACATATTCCTTTCTCTTTCAAATCAGTGTTTTGGTATGTAGACAAATATTTTCCTAATAAAGTTATTTCTTTTTAAATAACTATTGGTCGAATCTTCATTCTCAAAACAATTTTGAAAGATTTATTGACAAGTTATAGGAAAATATTTTCGATTAAAAAATTTTTGTTGACGAAATCTTATTAGTATTTAAGCAAGGCCGAAGAAAGTTTTTGCTGGCCGTCACTATATTTCTCTTATTCATTACAAGATAATTAAAATAAAGTACGAATACTTTTGCAGCTTTGGAACTTTTCCTAAAATCCTTTGATGTGAGGTACGTTTAAAATTTTGTACATATTATGTGTAAATTGATTCTATGTAGGAGTCATTGTTGGGTTGCGGTTGAAATTCACAGTTGATTTAAAAACGATTCGAGTTTAGGAAACTTGAGAATAGAACAAGATGATCTGTCATATAACTTTGAAGAACTTTGTGAAGGTTGAACTAAGTTATATTATCAGAAATATGGAGAAAGTTTCACAATGAGCACCATTCTTTTTCACACATTCGTTGACGTATACACACATATTTGAAAGATATCAAATTTTTTACGCTGTCATCTTAACGCACGATCGACTGAACTTAGAAAAGTTGAATAAATTAGTCCATTTTTTGCACGTAGTCTTTCGTACACAAGAAACATCGTCCCGCTATTACAAATTTGCGTTCATACATTAACGCAAATGGGCTAAAGCTGTACCTACATTGTTCAGCAAACAAGTAAATCCGTTTGCTTTTGCTAGATGACTTTAACGGCTGCAATCTCGTAATTTAATTGGGCTTAAGAATATTTGTACAGTGTTTACAAAACATTAAAAGGATGCCATCCTCCTGGGTACAGGGCTAACTTTTGTGTGTTCAATAACACTGTGAACACAAGAACATTGTCGTTAACGAGTATCCTAATCGTTTCCTTCCAAAGACGAGCGGTCTTTAACCTCGAAACGTTAATGCATGGAAGCGTAATTATGTGTAACAACATGATGTAGACAATAATAGGTAATCTTATGTCTTTGTACAAACTTCTCAAATCACAGATATGTTAGTTATTATTAGGTATTTGTGTTAATTATTTTATCCGCATTCTAAACTGGTCGTTTGTGTTTGATATTTGATTAAGTTTAGGTATTTTAAAAGCAGTACCGACCGCCAGCGAAGTAGTTGTGCCGTTTAGCTCGTTCGAAACAATTCCCTTAGTTAGTATATGTGCTCTATACATTTAAAATTATTCACGGAGTCCTGAACTCCTGTACAACACGAGAAATCCCTGTTTAGCTGAATTTGTTTATGTACATTAATCAAATAAGCAAAGCTAACTGCCAATTAGAGTTCACACGCCGTAGTCGCACAACATGAATGTTCTCGTTAATCACCAACTCATTTGAATATTCAGCGCGGTTTGATTCGCGGCGGCGCTCGCGTGCTGAAGAGGAACGGCACTTCCATTTTCTTTCTAATGCAATATTCGCCAAACTCCCGAAGACTTTATGAAGCGGTAAGCCTTTAATTCGCTTCCGAGCACTTACAAATGCGGAGTCCACAATTTGCATACTAAATTATAAACCAAATAGAGGTCGGGTTCAACGCTATAACATCTGCCAGAAATAAAATTAGTCCCGATACTTAGCGTTTGTCTGTGAGTACCTATAGCGAAGAAATACTGTCAGTATAATATATTACAATAAATTGTTTTGGTATTAAGAGCAAAACTTATCTACAAAGGATCCACAGGTATATATCATTAACTTTTATCTATTTCTTTATTGTTTACTACACTATGATATCGAATTAATATACAAGGCCCCTATTAACAATTTCTACTAGTTTACCTTTAGGCTAAGCAGAAAATATGTAGGTAAACCGAAAATCAGTAGAGAATAACAATAATAATGATATTAGAGAGAGAAGAGAGAAGATAGAAGAAATGTGTATTAATAGTATATGCACCTACATTATGTTAACATATACTGCATAAACACAGAGAAAAAAAAATGGTACAAAATATTAGTATGTAAATACACTATTATTTATATAAAATAAGGCAATATACATACATATGTAATGTATATTGGACTTTAAAAGAAATTCAATGAATGTTTTCACCCGCGGCACCTCTGCTTGTTCACTGACAAGTTCTGTATCTGAGAATTTTGAGGAGTACATCGTTTGTACACGTTTATTGTAAAATACGCTCGTCAGAGCGAAATGTTCGCGTAGGGTTATTACCAGTTGTGTATTATCTGTTTAGCCCCATTGTCACTAGGTTCTCAGGGATTGATACTAAATGTTTTCAAGAAGCATTCATTTTTCTGTACCTAACTTCAGCAAATAAAGCATTTTATAATATACTCTGTATTTGTAAACAATTTCAGTTTCACTTTGAATTACAAAGATATTTCCAATAGATACACTGTACGATAATAATAAAAAACAAATGTTTTATTTACAACCGCTATTGACCTGACAGTTAAAAGGCCGTTGATTAATTAGAGATCCATTTTCATTCGAATGTCTGTCTATTTGTATTACACTATAAGCATTTCTCCCGGATTGTTTGATTGCGAAGGTTCGAAATTAAAGCGCCTCCAATGGATGAACCAATGTAGAAATGTTTTTTTTATTATCTTGCAAATTTTGTGTCTTGCTTAAATATTGAGATAACGATAATTTCCTGTGAGATCGTGAGTTTTATGTTGTTTGTCTGTCAATTAACAAATTATACATTTATTTATCTACGTATTCTTATGTTTTGAAATGCATGTAGCTTTGGTGCAATTACGAAAAATTTCATGGTTATTTAGTAATATTAATTTACTTCATATACCGTTGCAAAGAACACATATACAGACTTATACGGATTTCATAGTAATTTCCGACTATATCGAGCGTTAAATAGGCGATTCGTTGCACGACTACTGATTCAACTTGCTTTCGCTACGTGATCTTAGGACATGTCCGGTCTGATCTGTTGTTTCTTTATTTATTCTTTCTTTCGTTTTTTCTTCATTTTTATACATTAAGGCAATTTGAATATAGATAAAACTCAACGAAAGATTGTTATTGAGAGGTCTCAACGATTTCAATATTGAAACGAGGATAGTCTGAAAATAATGTAAACTGAAGTCACAAGGCAGAGATCGTAATATAAAAAAATGTCAACAAACTTTTCTTGAACACATATTAATATCTATTACTCTTTTGTCACCAATCACAATACTAAAAAAATAGCTGGCTGTGCTATTTGAATCTTTACCCTGTTCACTAATCAGCAATAAAAACTGACTGAGGGGAACGAACATTTAAAAAAGGCATTTTTTTATTAACCGACTTCAAAAAGGAGGAGGTTCTCAATTCAGCCGGTACATATTTTTTTTTTATGTGTGTACGAGCACCAACTTCATACCTATTTTATCATCTTCATACCTATTTTCATACCTATTAATATTATAATAAATGTTTATTATTTTTTACTTTTTAGTTTCGAAGTCGGTTTTTAATAACGTAGATATTTTTATTTCAATAAAAATGTGAAAGCCACCATGTCAAGTTACCCCCAATTTTGTGGATCGGTGCGTTACCCGCGATTTTATTACCAACGCGTAAAAATAGCACAGGTAAAATCGAAGTAGGGGTCATGTCTTGTAGTTACCTCGAAAAGGTAATAAAGCCGACCCTCGCATTTCAAATGCAAATCCTGGTTGGACCGCATGCAACCTCCAATATTTATTTAACCAACTTTACTGTAGGGACGTCTTTTATATTTTCTTATTTATTCTACAATTAAGTCTACTATGAGTATCTGCATGTTGTCGGTAATTCACGTTTAAACCGTAGAACAATTATTTTCATAAATTGTATTGCAGTGAGATTAGTATCATTATTAAGGTACTGTGTTGTCGAAAAGTCATCTACCCTTCTAATCCTTTGCCGTGAATCTTTTGACTTAGTTTAAAACTTCCTCTGCCTGACAATGAAAATTCTATCAAGATCACTTTGCCAAGATATTAGGAAATTTATAATGCAAAGCTTTAACAATATCATAAAAGGAATAAAAAGTACACAAATAAAAAAAACACAATACAGCGGACAGGGTTATTGCGTAAAAACAATTTCTCTCCGGCTTCATGATTGCGAACATCTGCGTACGTTTACAACATAATCCAAAGCTGCGATGTAAATCTCGCACGTAAAAATATAAATTGATTCTTGAACGCCATCCTTTTAAAATTCGAATGTGGTTCGCATATTGATTGCAAGGGATTGATTGCGGAAATAGCTAAAGTTATGCTCATTTACGAGTATCCACAATACCTAAAGAATTGGTGCTAGTTTTGTGTGAGTCTTAATAGCACAGACATTAATGTCTGACATTTATGTCAGAATTTGTGTCGTAGTCTGAACGTACCATTAGCGTTATTTTGCTTACATTTTGCTTTGCAACTCGGCTTAAGTTTTAAGCACTTATTTAATTAGTTTTAAGCACTTTAAGAAATTTATACAAAGGGAGAGATACATAAATAAATTCTATTAAATAAATCCAATACATGGAACAATTTATTCTGGATACTCCGGAACTCCCGCAGAGGTAACATAGACCTTTGCCCAAAAGTGGGACTTAAGAAGGGCCGCAACAGTATCAACATGAGTAACGGTATACTGTAAAGAGCCTCTTAAACGTAAATTCTATTGATTTAATTTTAAATTGTAAGAAAAATATTATTAATGTTCTAAATGCGAGGTGGAATAACAAAATCCGAGGTGGCTAATGGCACACCTAAATACGTCAGAACCGACCAGATGTTACCTGCCCCACTGGCCCTTACCCGACATCTGTTGTTATTTCTTTTTTATTACCTTCTGGTAGAACCTTCGTTTATTAGTGGGTGCTCGAATAATATTTATACTCGATTTCCGCAAGCTTACCACATATTAGTAATATGCATGTTATGTAATGTAATATTGGCGTAGCTATAACCTTGTTACCCGCATATTATTCGCGACATGGTATGTGTAAATTACAGTAATGATCGATATAATTGGACAATTAGCGCTATCCCATTATAAAAACAATTCACATATTTTAGCAACACACATTAAATGTTTCAACAAGTGACACAGAAATGTTAAGAAGGCCCCGACCATTTTTACATTGAATTAGGTTGTAAAAAAATGTTATCATTTTAAGCCCTAACTCGGAGTTCCTTTTAGCTATTTTCTGTTAGTGTTTAAGCTTTAATGATCAATTATATAAGCGGATTACTTGAATATTTTATAAGCAATTTGGAAACATTTTCAACGAAAATTTCCAATAGAAGTTTTAGGTTGCCTAATAAAATAAAAGCAATCGGTGAAATGTTAAAACCTTTTGTTCACGGTAACCGAGGGTTCACGACAATTTTACCAATCCTTAATGGCGAAGTCTCATTTGTTGTATTTGAATTTAATAATTCCAAGTCATTTCTCAAATCTGTTGTGACCACTAGTTGTTTTCATACACTATTACTTCAGTTTTGTTAAATTAGAGGTCTGGGCGCGGATTTGAACACCCTTTTTATTTCCATTTACAGCGTGTAGATCGATACAAAATGCGTTCATGATATTATTTGAAGGAATTCATCAAATCATTCATCATGAAATGACATGTGTTACACAAATGATTGTATGGTCTTAGAATTTTTGTACTCATTTCGTTCGTTAGGTTTATAAAAAGTGGTTTAGATGCTATTTTTCGTTGAGGGCGATACGAGTTATTCAGTACCGCAATATTTCATTGTGAAACCTAAGTGAATAGCTACGTTACTGTCAATACGCGAGCCCCTTTTCATTGTTATGGAGCTATTCCGTGTAACGAAATTATTTTCTTATTTTCACAAAATTATCCCGAACTCCGGTTTGCGATCAATCTTATCGGGAGGATTTCGTATCGGCAATATTATTGGCCACGTCTTTATTGACGACTGGATTCCTAAAGCTCCCCCATTAGCGTAATTGTGGATGGAATTCTATATCGCGGTTGTTACGTTACGTATGTGTGCGCAGTTTGGGTATATTAATACATTGAACCTTATATACGAAACGAGCAAACGACCATAATGATACATACATGTATTTTTTATGGAATTTTCTATATTATCGCCAGCTATAGCCACGGATAATATGTATATTAAATTCATAAAGTAACGTACGAATGGCCTAGTGGATAGTGAAACAGAAAAATGGAACAGGTTTTATAGTAGTAATGTAAATTAAATAAAGCAAAATAATTTAGATCGAATTCTTCTTTTTTGGACTCAAAATTTGTTTTGCTGTTTTATAATATTAATACGCTTAGCATAAAACAAATTATCCGTGTTTACTGATCTGTCATAAAACATTATAACAAAGCACAAAAAGTTGAAATTTATTAATTTGTCACATTATCGCGCTATCTGCGGATTCGACCTACAGATAACGAATCAAACGAAACATGCCAACCTTTGATATTTTATTTTTACTGAATACGTTACCAATTTATTGTCATTCGAAACAATAATTGCTACGTCACAGACAGATGTGACTGGAGCGAAAAAAAAAACATTTCCTTTGTAACCGAACAAATGACAGTTTATCTTGTTGCAACAACAGGAAACTAAAAATATTTTTTCCAAGCCATCGGTAGCGAAGTGAATGATCGGAAACGGATAACATAAACAAAAAGGATTGTTTTGTTGGCAACAAAATGTAATGGTTATAGGCGCGCATCTACTCGTAGGTAGTGGGAGCAGAATTCGGTTCTATGCAAATCAAGCACAGTTCGATACTTTTGAATATTTATACGCGGCTGACTGTATTCTGAGTGGATCTGATCGAAATAAAAACAGGATTATATGTAAATTTCAGAAAATCAGAACAATCTATGAGCGAGCTCGGTCCGCACGGACAAATGCGGACGGCGACATAACTCATACTGATATGCACTCCACTGAAATCTAAGGAAATGCATCGTCGGATAGACCAATTTAAAAATCGAACAATATTGTCCACTGTTCACTTCCTACATCAAAATACATCCTTGATGATATTTTCAAAATTATTTCCAAATTACTAAACAACATTTTTTTCTACTAATAGATACATATTGGCCCCATATATGTAGCATATTCATAATATGTGAGCATTGTAGGTGGTAGAATACTCTGTGGTTCGACTTCGGCGGCACCACCGCCACACCTATTTCTGCCTTATAACAGCAGTGTCAAGCGCTGCTGTGTTCTGGTTTGAAGGGTG
>DWQT01002403.1:0-14237 GCA_018244895.1 Myscelus amystis hages | reverse complement strand
TCTGAGATTGAAGATTTTTCTAATACATTGTCACACCCTGTCATGGTACACGTGAAGACTACCGGAATAATATTACTGATTTGTAAACGTGATCCGAACAAATGTATTATTAACTATTAAGAATTTCCAAGCGTCACGCGTTACAAAAGTTCATTAAAAGGCGTTAAACTTCGTGGCATAAAACGTCTACTTCATCTTTGTCAGCAACTGCGTTACACTTTCACCTCTCGGCCGAAGTAAAGAGGAAGTTAAAGCCAGCTGGTTCGCCCGCTGCTACTTAACGTACTTCACACGCTTTACAGAACATTACGAAAAACTATTAAGGTGTGTGGGTAAGATGTTTCACTAAGTCTTAGAACGTTATCTAATATAACATAAACATCGGATAGAACATTGTGACCATAGAGAGTATCACTGGGTACCTTTGCTGCGAGACGGTCGTGCTCGGCAAGGTCCCTGGTTCGCTGGATCTACTTATATATTTCGTATTATCCACGTTTCTCAAGCTACAGTGTATTCCGTGCCGCTTGTTAACTTAGCAATCTCCCCTCGCATTAGCGTGCAATATTCACAACATCATGAAATTAAATTATCTGAGGGCGTTAAAAATGTACCCCGCGGAGGGCGGTGCTACGGCTATAACATGAACTCAAACGTTCTGACCTTTTTGAGATTATTGTTGGTGCTCAGTTTTAATAGTAATGTAAGTTTAGCAAAGTGGGTATTTAATGTTTCATGTGAAACTTCTTCAGGCCGCCGCTCGCCGTTCGGACTGGAGGGGCGACGACGACGGCATTCTCCACGACATACTCGTAATATGAAAAACACATCCAACTTATAACAATACATCGCTGAACAGCGAATGAACAATGATTTGAAAATAAATTTCATATCGGATTTTAAGTATTGAATTGAGTTGATGCCGTCATTTTGAAACAAAAGCCAGTATTGCGGATCCGTTCGGGCCCGAACGGGATCGGTGACGCCGCGCTCAGATTTAATGGGACAAAGCGAACGAAATGAAAATCAGCCTTCCGCCGGCCCCGGCAACTGGCGGCGGCGGCGGCGGCGGCGGCGCGGCGCGCACGGGCGTCCTCGCACCGCGCGGAAATTAATATTGACATTTTTGCAGTCGAACGCCGGAACAGTTTAGTGTTCTTTAATTGAAAAAAAATTATCGAAATAATATTCAAAAGATATGTATTTAGTGTATATGAACTAGTTGCTCTCGCGCTTAATATTAATGAAATGTTAATTAATTTGATGATTGCTGTTTGCGATGCAGTAAAAATTTTTGATTTTATTTGGAACATGGACGTACAAGAGAACAAGTGAGCAATTGACGAGGCGTGTATTTAGCAAGTTGATATATAAACTTGTAGAAAAATTTATGAAAATGCTTACGTTATTTCAAGCAGAACTTTAACCTCTTAAGTCGAGTAATTCCTTTAGCGCTAAGTAGCGCTCGGAGGAGAGCACTTTGCCTTTCATTCGTTGCGAATGTCTAACTACTCTTTGGCTTCTTAAAAGAGATCGTAGTCATTCAGAGTCATAAACTGCCGCGTACAGCGGCCCCCAGCCGCGTGGCAGTTCACCGGGTACATGACGTGTAATGAGACCTGAACTGCTCGAGGCCTCGTTATAAACAAACTTTTATCGCCGCCTATAATTATTACTTCATCTCAATCTAATTCTTATGTCTCAAGGAAAACATGTGTTTTATTATCTTAGCACAAGATGATTATTAAATGGCTTCCGGTTAGAGACCTTTACCGAACTGCTTTACCGAAGGTCGTCGATTCGATTCCCGCCCATGATAAGCATTTGTGTGATAAGCATTTTTTTTGGTTCCGTGTCTTGATGCAACAGAAATATAATAGTCATTTATTGTTTAATTTAGACTCAGGCAGCCGGGAATTATCTCGATTATTATTATTATTATTTAAAAGTTTACAACGAATAATTTGCTATGTTTACAGAACAGTTGACATCGGGCGGTTTCTGAAAAACTAATCCGCATTGAAAGTTTCATATGACAGTGAGCTACGCGGTCGTCGGCGAAGGAATTGGTGCTCCTTTATCTAAGGCTGAGTGGTCTGTGGAGCCCTCGACACTCTAGTCACTCGCTGCTCGCATATAATGGGCTCCAGTAATTAAGGCTAATATGTCAGCTCATTTCGTAGCCTAATCGAATGTATGTACATATGTATGCGTGCGCCACACACTAACTCCGACCTGAGATTCTCTGTCGATTTAAACGACTTGAAGTATATAAGATTACATAACTATCATATGTATCATAATATATCTTAGAACACTTCTCACACGGCCATCTAATCCCGCACTAAGCTCAACCTCCTGCTCGGCTTCCAAGATCATTAACCACTAACGAATAGACTAGTGAAATAACGTATTAATTGAATGGATTTCACTTTACTATAGGGGTAGACAAGGGTAGATGGAAACTAAAGATTTCTGCCGACCACAGTACTAAAGGACCCCGTGCAAAATTCGATATAACATGCTCCGATTAAATTCTCCTGGCTATTATAACACTAAATATTTTCTAATTAAACGCCCGCTACAAATATTTGGTTATGAAATACAATCCGGCATATATTTGGTGGCGCGGGCGGCGCGCCGCGCCGGGGTAAATATGCACCGTACAATGTTTGCCCGAGAAAACAATAACGTATGATGCAGCGAGCGCAGTGTTAAACAGATTTGTATGTTTGGTAACGCGCTATTTGAATGTCTGTGTAGGTTTAGATGATTTTCAAGCAAGTTTCGCTTGGTTTGATTACAGTTTCTTGTTACACTGCCCGTACTGTTGCAATGAAGATACGGGCGGGTAAGTTGTCTTACTTTATGGTACCGCTTCAGTCTCAACCCTAACTCGCCACTCACGATAAACATAACGGAGACGTTAGTTATTGTATGTTATGCTAGCATTCAAGCTACGTTAGAAACCTTCTAGTCTCGTATATGTCACTCTTTTCATACAATACCAGAAGCAATTGCTAGTTGGAAGTTACCACACACGCTGTCACGTAAGATCCCCGCTCTCTCGCAGTCCCCGCGCTTCCGTCGCGCGGCCCATACAATTTACAACTTAACTTTCGTCAACAAGCCTAAGCCGATATTGACTATGTCCCATTTATCCCGGGCCGCTCCGTCAACAGAAATATGATGGGTCGCACTATTCGCGTCCTATGTAAATATTTGACAGACATTGAATGACGAATGAAAAATTCCTACCGACGTGCGCAGATGGCGGCGCGATGTGTGTCCGCGAGGGTTTCTATTAACGTATTGAACAACGTCCGCTGATTTTAAAAGGTTTCTCTTACCTTATATTTGCTCAAACCCTCTCCCATTGCCTACAAAAAACTAACGAGCGAATTAAAGAGCGGGCATCTTACAGTTACATACAATGAATTTTAACACATGAACCTTTATATTATGTTGCAGTTTTCCTTAGCTCCATTGACAAGGGCGCTAGATAAAATCTATGGATAATAAACTCAGCGCCTAAAATAAACAATACATGTTAACAAGCAGTTTCATTCAATAAAAAAACATTCCAGAATTGCTGTTGCAGGCCAGCGCGGCCGTATATATTTAACCGTACGCTTATTGGATTGGTCCATAAGACCTAAGGCTTACATCGTAAAAGGAATACAAAATCGTTAACGTTGATGTTATGCCAAAGGCCGTTTATTTTAAGAGCGTGGCCATACGCGGCAATGGAAGACTCCCATTTATATTCTGAGATACGCTATTTAGAAAATCCTCAAGTTTCTTATTCTACCGTTCAAACAAATTACCCAAAAATAATTTCAAGCTCACAAACGTAGTTTCACAAATTACTCATCTTTGATATAAGCGTAGTAATAAATCGTCGACTATTCTATTTCCGTAGCATTAAATTACCAAAAGCGTAATGATTCGTTTATACGACGTCTCGACATGCAGTCCACTATCGCGATAAACATCCAAATAAATATTTCAACTCGCGGGATAATAAAGTCCCTCGGTGAATATAGCGACGGAGGGTTAAATTGGACGTTCGCCGGACTGTTAACAAATGTCCCATTTTTAATCACGGCCCTTCAGTTTTCATTTATTCCGGGACGTCCGCGGCGACCGTTCATCGCTCAACTTGAAACTCTGTTCAGTGTAAGCCGCGCTAACGTAAACAGTTTTAATTTACGACGACAACACCACATTCGTCTGTCGAATGGTAAAACTACATGTTGCCCGTCAAGCTTGCAGATAATATATGTAGTGTGGTTGGAGAGAAGTTGTTGCATCTATAATGTGTTAATTAAAATATATGTATACTCGTACAGGGCTATTTTTATGTGAACAGAGTGAGAGACGAGCTGGACCCGAGCTGGAGCAGGCGGTGTACTGTCTGTTTGCTCTGTATAAGTAGCTCATTCTATACGTTAGTATAAATTAATAACAGAACTCCAGAAATAGATCTCTCAGTATGGATTAGTATAAGTTAGTAGAAATGCGGTTAGTGCTACTTAGCACCCGTCTTATTCAGTGTATTTACGCTTCTAGAGCAATTTATCTTATGTACTCTTATTTGTGTTATGTCTATTCTTAGCTCGATTATAACGACAACAAAAATCCTATAATATCTATGGGCGATACGGTCACATATACCTGTCGGGGTGGATATGATTTGTAGAGTTACGAGAGTAGGGCAGTTCAGCTTGTAGAATTTAATGGGGCAAGTGTTGATAACTCAGCTGTAACGGCTCGGCCGCACCTTGACCTTTATCACGTCCGGACCCTCATAAATTAAGCCTTAAAATACAGGGTTTGAGATCACAAAAACTCCACCAATTCAAGCGTTACATTCGTTCTTTTTATTTGTTATTTTACTAGTTCCATCTACTAAAATTCTAGACTACGAAAAATAATAAGATTTAAAAGCTTGCGATGGTTTGAACAGGTGGCGCGGACGGATGTTTACAGAACAGATATACAATAACAGTGTTGACCAGACCAAACACTGTCTGATGGGGAAGTCGAGGGTCTCTGAAACACAATTAAGGACTTGGCGTGATGGTGTAATAATAATAAAAGCGTGTTAATAGACCAATAATATGTAATGCTCACGACATTGGGCTGGTGCCAAGTAATACGCTCTTGGAATTTTGAGCAAGCTCTGAACCTCAGGTCACTACTATGTACATATTATATTAAAATTATCGCGTGTGGGTCATTTAACTGTTCCCATAAAACGCCACACTGGACTAACTAGTAAGGTCAATCTGATCAAAAATTCCTAGCGACCGTTTATCGTATGAGAATAGGTGCATTATAATACTCGTACATATATATTGTAGAGCCAGCTACCTTATGCGATATTTCTGAATCACATAAGTGATACTATTCATCAGATAGTCACAGAAATCGTTAGAAGAATTTTAAGGCTCACTTTTATAAAGTGCTTTGAAGCAATTAAAACGGGAGCGATTAAACCGATTGAACTCCAGCAGCCCGCGCCGGCGCGCCCGCCGCGGCGCGCGCTCGCTCGCCGCCGCCGGCCGGTTGATTGCAGGGAAAAGCTTTTTTATCTAAAAGTGAAAAATCACATGCAATCCTCCAGGTGTCGAGGGCCGCTGCAATCAATGCACGTCGGTTAATTGCATTAAACGTATCGTAACCTTTTTATGGCATTATTACGTAATCTCCGTACGTACGTACAAGTGAGTGTTACACTAGTAGTGAAGTGGAAACTGGCTTCTAATTCAGAGTTCTTGGGTTCGATCTCCTGGGCCCTCTATCTGTACTACGTACGGTATTGACAAAATAACGATCACAGTTGAATGTATGTAGATAAACGTGTTGTTAGTTGAGTATTACAAACAACTACCACCCCGTTCTTCCCACGAGCTCACTATTAGTCACTAGCACTGCAGCAAATCTTCCTCTTTAATTATATTCAAGTTATTTTCGAGCGCAGATCGCAATGTAAAAATATTTTCCTCTCTCTTCCCAATTCAATTATAAAGCGTGAAGTTTAAAAAGCCCGATCCGCTGCAAGGCGCCGGCCATTCAAAGGCAATAAAGATCTCCAATATTCCAATAACAAGCTGTCTAATTAAATACATATTTTCAGGCGCCGCCGGGACCTTACTGGATTTCTTTCAAATACTTCATGTAATTTATATTTGACGAATCTCTTTCTAAAAGTTTCGATTAAATATACTATTTGTATCAATTTAGTAAATGAGAAAATAACACAGTGTTCGGTCTGGAAGAAAGTATTCGGACAATCTTAGTATGTAAACTTCATATTTAATTGAAAGACACGTACCAGCTGGCTGCAATTTTTCTTCTCTACAGCATACGTGTCTTCCCTGCAAGTAGGGAACCCCCTCGAGGCTCAGAAACGGTCGCGAAAATTTGCCGCTCGCGGTCACCCAGCCGGCCGCCCGCCGCCAACGACGCTTAACTTTGCACACTACTACTGCAACTAAAGTAATGAAATACTTAGAAACGAATTGCAAGAAATTTATCAAATCTCGAGTGTCGACGATAATAATTTTTAAGCAAATATATTATGGACATTCATTACAAGTATTCGCAATCTATCATCGCAGCTGATCCCAGAAGTTGGTAACAAATTAATAATGAATATTTCATTTTCAATTGTATCGTCTCGAATAAACTTGTAACACAAACAAAATCGTTGGCAATTAGAGAGTCGTGAAAGGAAAGGCAATATCCATCAATCACTGCTATCGGGACCGACTCGACGCTGGCGCGAGCTACATTCACGGCGGCCGCCCGAGCGCTGCGCACTAATCGATGTTACTCAAACATTTGACTAGGATTATAGTACTAAATGACTAGGATTAAACACTAAAAGTGCTGACTACCACTAACCGTCGACACTTACTGAGACTTCTGACTGCTTCATCTGCCAGTATCTGAGCAATATATTTAGTGATGACAAGAAATTCTTGAACTGTTTCGGCGTTTGTGTAGATCAATATTTGCACTGCATATCTTTTTGGCTATTCTTTCGTCACTCGACAAAACTGTAAATCATGAAGTTATGGTTTGACGATCTAGTTTCTTCCACCCATTAGCCTAGGAACTCAAACGCAAAGCAAAGACGCAACGACAGTGATGCAGCAGAAGACAGCGGAAAGTGATATACCAAGCAACTTAAATATTTTTCAGCAAAGGTCATTTCATAGCAGGAGATAATAGTAACCCAGCCGTAATAAAATAAGGGTTCTCTTCCACTCAGTTGAAGAATAAACAGCGACCAAAGTAATACGTTTCATTGAATGACAAATTAAAAGCACCGAGTTAATCACACGGAAGGCTCGCTCGATAGAGCCTGACGCAAATAGGTACCACGTTACCAGTACACGCGTTCATTGAGTTTTGAATTACGTCCATTGCTGTTCAGTCATGGAGGATGAAGACTAGTGTTCGTACAAAACGAGCAGCGGTAGCGGTAATACTGCACGATAATGCTAGTTAAGTAGTCGCCGTCAATCACGGGGCCCTTCCAAGCCATTAGCCACGGAGGGTGTTAATGAACAGTACTGGCATTGCATAATGGAAATTGATAAAGGTTATATACGCCCCGCAGCCCCACCCGGTCGCGATTGATACAAGCATATGATTTTACCCGGCAAGTGTGCGTATCGTATTGCGTGATCTAATATTTGTTATATCAATCGCATTGTGGCTTTGAGTGGATCGTGTCATGTACTAATTGTCCCGGTAATACTTTGTGGATATCGTGTCCTAATGTTTAGAATGCCATAAGGGTGATTTTGTTTGATTTGTTGTTCACAAATAATGTACTGTCTGTAGTCTCAGGTCTATATCGTGAGACATACGTAGTTACGATGTGTATATATACATTTTTGAAACGAATTTTGTGTAATCACTCGTAATTTTTGTGGCCTACTCTGGCATATTCGTGGTGAGCAAACCTGGCAACGAGCAAACCTTCCAAGACAATTTTTTTACTAACTTGAGTTATACTTATCTTTTATTTGCGGTTGAATGCCAGATGATGTCTGGTCTTCACGCTACACGCACTGCCTACGCTGGCAACAGATGGCCGCGGGTGACAGGTCCCGAGATACTTATTATACGTATTATACTAAAATGAGATTAACCTGTACTATGCCTTATTGTGTGAGGCAGGATCGCGGCGGGAAGGAAAGTAAGATGTATGTAAGATGAGACGGCGAGTGCTTGGCGGTCTGCCAGCGGGCCGGTACGCTGGATAACCTAAACTGTGGGATAACAAGAAATTAGATAAATTTCATGCAAATTTAGGTATTATTAGGAGTGTAGATACATTTAGTTCATATTATCTGAAACAGAGTACTGTGTTCTTTATTAACTTGTTTCAATGTTATATTGATATTACATTATTATTCAGACCAGACAGTTCAGAGGATGTGCGCAAAGATACAACTAAGTTAATTAACCTCTTATCAAAGTATACGGCATGTCAAGGTATAAATAATACAACTTATTACCTATTTTAGGATCTCCATAAAGTTTATTAATATAATATTTATTAGTGTTGCTATTTAAGAAAAATCCACAATATGCGAAATTGTTTTCTTACTCGATCACCTGTACCTGTAGTAAGCATATGGTTCGTACCGCGGGCAGTCACGTGAACACACCACGCCGCCGCCCCCGGCTCCGCGGCCGTGCTGTCTTCCAAAACCGGCGTCTATGAATATAGACGACGCATGAGATCAGATATTTGGCACTCGGTGCTTGCTGCCTACCTCGATAGGGATATGGCGTGATGGTATGTATGTACAATAATTAAAAGTGTCATATTATGTTTATCGTAGACATGTTAGGAATTATATTGAAAGTGTGTAGCTGCTATGAGGCTACACTCATCTACATATAGTACATAGTACGAAACCCGATACTTACTGTTAAGAAGCTATCTACGCGTGTAGAGCTTCTACGAAAAGGTAAGGCTGCATACGAGGCAACGAGGCCACGAGCGCATCTCAGCGGAAACACAAGTAGACGGGCTCGGCGACCGAAGGGGCGCGAGTAATGAACACGTATGATTGCATGTTACTATATCACCTAACAATTGAAAACCTATTGAGTTATCATTGTCTTCGTACCTATACCACAAACTCTACGATATTCTCGGGGTGGATATCTTAGAATAGATGCAGTTTTATTCTATAAGATTCAAAAATAAAATTAGTAAATCGTACATTTGATTGAATGTCATTCATTATTCTAAATTTTATGAAAAGCAAAAGAGCATCATACAAGTATGTAGATTTCCTATAAAGAGTACGATCAAATGACGATCATTTGCGTCTTATGGTAAGCGAATATAACAAATTAGTGTTTGTTGTAAAGTTATATGTATAAAATTTGAGCACATCACATAGTCTATTTGATCTGATGCATTTAGAATTACCAAAAAGCTGCTATTGTTTTGATGAATCAAACTCTCGGTACTCTTTAGCTTCAGTCATTGTTTTAGCGGCAACAGAGTACGAGTACATTACACGCCGGTAGCTATCGGAGCTGCACATCGGTGATGCGATCGCAGCGCCGCGCGCCGCGCAGTAGCCGCTAATGGAGGTCACGGCTCGGCTAAGCAGCGTTGGTGTCCAAATTGGCACTTCGCATGTTGCGCTGCATCAGCGCTAAAGTGGTGCACGTTTAAGTATACTGCCTCCAGTCACGCAGCCTACATACCGCTAACAGGGTCGTTTCCACGTTACTGATACTAGCTTGTGTAACCAATATTATTGAGGTGAAGGACGGGACAAAAATCTGTTAGAATTGTCGACGTCGGCAATTTTTCCTCTGTTTACCCCAATGGGAAAAGAGTGGGACAGTATATATAAATAACCGCTTTAGCAGTTACCGTGTTGCAAATATCTCGTTACTCTTAGTTTGCCATTGTGAAGTGAGTACAAACTTATTACGATATATTTCATATTGAATATCAATTTGTATCTCAGATTGGACATCAATCTGCTCGTTAAGTGCTCGTTCCGCTGTTTATTGGTCTTCTTTTATCTTCGAGCCAATATCGAAGCAACACTCGAGAGTTCGGGATACAAAAGAATATTCAGCCGTAGACCATACCCACTTCGCTCGCTATTTCTTTCTAGACTCGGCAATAAAGCTATAAATCAGGCCAATCATAAACAAACAAGTAGAAAAGCAGTTTTTATAAGCGTCCTTTGTCGTACAGTTGCAACGTATTCAGAGGAGGGCTGCTATTGTGTATAGAAACAGACGCTGCGTCTGTTATTCTCTTATTCCGTGCTCGCTGCTCCGCGCCTGCGATGCAATGCTTATTGAGTTCATTCTGTATCTCTGTATTGCTTACACGCGTCCAGTCGCTGGTTCCAGTTGCTGGCACGACACGGTTACGTTTCAATACCAAAAATATTTTACAGACCCGTGCTCGTTGTCCTCACAATTTTTATGGTCATCATTAATCAATCTAAATAAGGTTTCCTCGCGATTATTTCTAACATTGTTATTTGTTCCGATTTTGTGTAACAATTCATAAGCAGCTAATTGACCTATTTCTTTTTTACAAGTCGACGTTAGAAGTCAATTTATTGGATTATAAAAGTTTGCGTAACATTTATGTGATTACAATGTTATTTAGCACAATTGCGGCCGCGTCGATGTGTGAACGAGGCATTGGGTCGATACATTGGAACATTGCGGGTACACAATGGAAGATGCTTTAAACACTTTATGCTGACTTGTAAAGCGTCAAACAGTACACACAAGCAAATACGGATGTTATTACCGAGCTCTAGAGTTGGTGGGCTGCAGCAGCACAGGTCGGGCCGCTGCCGGCTCGCTCCATGGGCTCCGGTACAATGGTACGAGATGGACTATATTTTCTTTGCGATTAACACAATTATGCAATTAATGAAGAGATCAATGATCCTTCCATACTTATTAGTATTAAAGGTTCCTCATTTGACGATGACGAACATTTAGATTATATTTTGTGTAAGATTCATTTGTCTCGTGTAAAACTTTAACGTGTTATGTACTATGTGGGCTTTATTTAAGTGACGTATACGGTCTATAATATGTATGTTATGTGCTACATGTAGGATGTAATCTCATCATTATTATTATTTGTATAGTTACCTTGTTGCACTAGTATAATTGTTTAAATAAATTAATCAATTTCGGATTCGATTTCAGATATGAATCTGCTCTTACAACGACCATTAAACCAGTGGACGTTCAATACTGATTGTTATTGTGGTCTCGTCGCTCGCCCAGAGAGACGAGCCCCGCCGCGGCGCGAGGTACGCATGGATGTGACGGCTGAAGTTGTCTTTGTTCATACTGAAGCCGTTGTTTCTGATACGTTAAACATTTATAATAGAGCGCCGTAGTTATTGGTTGTTGCGAATCAGGTTCACTTTAAACGGTTCGAACTGGGCCTGTGGAAATATGTACGTGCTTTGTGTTCTACTTCCATCGTTACAGATTTAACTATATATAAATAAATATGTTTATTTATTGAAAGCTTATTTTTGTAACAGTAATTTCACTGGCCCATTAGTTGAATGATTAATGAGCGACTATTAAACCGCCACTTCTGGATTCGATTTCCGCCTAGCATTAATTTTTGTGTGATAAACATGCTATTTCCGAATGTTTGTACCGTTTCCGTGACCGTAAACTGTGTCTGCAGTTTAAAGATATCATTATCATTTCACGACACATCAACAAGTACCGAACATTTTTACAAAAGATGTATTCAAACCGTCTCAGAGCGTGACTGGCGCCTAATCATATTTATTTTGTCGGCGCGGTCTGTCGTACGGGGACGGATGTTCTTAACCCGTAAGCCGTTTTGTTCCATACGTATAATCTAATACGAAGTGAAATTTGAAAGACAGCAGTCAGAATCTCTGAAAATGGGCCTACATTTTAAAAACAGCATTAAATACAATTTAAAAATATAACTTAAGAAAAAGGTCTCTCATTCAATGTCAATGAGAACTTTCTAGCCTTTTAATGGAATTGTTGACGTTTATTGTGCAAATTCCTTAAGTCTTACATCGATACTCTATCGAGCTACGTAACGGCCTCTATACTCGTAAGTCATCGTTATATAGAAGCAAAATATTAGCTCCCGCTCTATATGCGTCCATATCCATGTTCCATAAATAAGCTTACGCAATCCGCATTAGATCTTACAACACGACGCGACACAAAACTCAGCGTTAGTTACACGTCAGTGACACGTCACACGAATGTGTGCCCTATGACGTTACCATAACGGCTGGTTTCAGTCACGGGACAGTAAGTTATGTGTCTTGAGTATATTTTTCACGCATATTCCCCGCTTGATACACAACAAATGTACATTTATCGCGACGTTTATGAGGTACGCGACAGTGATTTATTAGCCTGGCGGTAGCTCCGGCGGCGAGCGCTCGCAGCGTCGCGGCCGCCGGCGAGCGACAAGGTTTAAGAAGCTCAATACGCTCTCGCTCAAGAGGGCGCCCCGATTGATATAAGAGGATACACTTCGATTTATAAATTGCTTAAGTGCTTAGAAAACTGATCGTGCGTCGTTTCGTTAATAAAACTGACATATGCCACGTTATCTACCTAAGTAAATGCCACACAGAATATATTAAAAGGGTATCACAAGGAATATTTCTGAATACTGCTCGTAAAAATGTGACACCGTTACCTTCATCATCTGTCGACTATCTGCCGGTAAAGGAATTGGTCGGCATCTACTGAGAGGCATCGCGACCCTTATCTAAATGTTGTCGTTCAATTACGTTTTATTTTAACCCGCCTATTCTACCACTGCCGGACGCGAATCACCGCTTAGAAGGAAAAGATTTAAAGTGTACCGGGCTGCTCGGGTGCGACTTGATAGCAGGATTCAGACACCTCGGTGAACATTACGGAGAATATTAATATGGCCAGGTTTTCTCACGATGTTTTCTTTCATCGTTGAAGCGTGTGATATTTGGTTTATTAAAAACGTCATGGAAGTAGTTAAAACCGGCGTAATTTCATAACATTGGGAGTACGTGTCAGAATTTGAAACCGAGAATGGATTGGATTCAAATACTAAAATCTATAGTTAAATTATAAATGAATAAAGATACTAACCCTTAACGTAAATCTGTATTATGAAGCATTAAATGCATAAAAGCATTAAATGCATATGGAATAGATTTGATGGTTGTGAGCTAAGAGAAATTGTCATACATTACTTACAACAGAAACTTACAAAACGTGCATTAAAAATAGAGGCTAGTTAAGGAACCCTTAGTTAAACCAGCAGGAAAATGCACGAAACCGCGAATAATAATTTTGTTAGTCCTTTTAATACCGTCTCGTTACACACTATTCCATCAAGAGAGCTACCACCAAAAAATTGTGCGTTGTATATAGTGTGCACAATTGTGACCGCGAGAAATTGATATTTGAAACCTTATTTTATAAAGCCAACTTGAACGCGTCATTTCGTAACCGTCTGTTTGTCCCGGGGTCCTCGATGACAATCGCCACCGGGCATGAGCACGAAGATAGCATCGTTTCCATAAGAACCGAATTCATAAAAGGAGTTTGAAACAAACGTACGTTACTTACGTAAGAATTATTAAAAGCGAACCGAAAGTTCTGGAGTATTCGGTCCGATGTCCGCACAGAGAGACGACCTCGTTAAAATGTTGCCTAGAGAGCCCGAGCTGTCCGACTTTTTTCTAGCCTCAGCTCAGGTCGCGGTCTATTTCAGAGAGAATCGGTCGCTTTAATGGATCGGACGGAAAAGTTGCTTGGCAGACGTTCGTTCCGCTCGCAGCTTTTGGCCGCTATTCTTATACTCCGATCTTTTTGCCAAACGTGGAAGCCTCACCTTACGGTCACACCTCCTAGCTTTGTTAGTTTTATTTTAATATGTATGCAAAAACGCGCTGAGATTCTTGCGGAGCACTTGGAGGAGCAATTCGCCTCCCATCCCGCAGGCGCTGCCGTTCGGGAGCAACACGAGCAGGTGGAGGCGCTTGTGGCGGAGTTCCTCAACGGTCTGACACCGCAACTTGAGGGCGTGAAATTTATTTCCCCCTCTTAGACGCGGAAGGCTGCCCTTCGCTTACCTAAGCGGAAGGCGCCAGGCCTTGACGGGATTCCGAACGCGGCACTGGCAATGCTACCCGACA
>DWQT01002402.1:0-14239 GCA_018244895.1 Myscelus amystis hages | reverse complement strand
TCGTGTTTCGTTTCCCCAGATATTTGTACCTGAGTCACAATTCGATGGAGCAGCTCAAGCCGTCCACATTCGGTACTATCCCCACGGTGTTAGAGCTGGATCTGTCGCACAACCGGTTGCGCGACGCGTCGCGCGGCGCCCTCGCCAAGCTGGCCAGCTGCCGCCTGCTCGACCTCAGCCACAACCAGCTGGAGAGGATCCCGCAGATTCCCATCAGCTTAGGGTGAGTCACGTGTACAAAACATCGGATTACCCTATGTCTTTGGTGTATTGTACTTAGATAAACACATATACAAAATTTGCTGGGTTTAGATACATACAATTAGACCCTACAAAAACAATACTTAGCCATTAAATCCTGTCTAGATAGGCGTGCAAAACATCTTTTACTGGAAGGAAGTTCCCTATCGCGCGTTGTGAAGGAGGCTAGACGGAAAAAAATCAGACGGAAGTTGTCCGACACACTAGTGTTACCTGTTAAAAGAAATAAAATTTGATTACAATTCCTTCACTGATTAATCGAAAGGAACTTCATTCCACCCGGGTGTCCCTTGACACGACAAGTAAATTATTAATGAAGAACAATCTTTTTCAGCAGAATAATTGCAGTTGTAGAATAATTGTTTTCGCTCTATTACGATTTCAGCGAACTGAACTTCGCGTACAACAACCTGACGGAGATACGCACGAACACGTGGCCGACGATGAACGCACTGCTGCGCCTCAACCTGTCGCACAACCAGCTCGCTGATCGACTGGCCGGGGACTCGTTCGCGGGCCTGCTCACCCTGCAGGCGCTGGACCTCGCCGCCAACGGGCTCACCGCGCCGCCCTGGCAGGCCCTCAACACCCTCACCAGCCTGCAGTACTTGTATTTGCAGGTCAGCGACCCATCCGTCACACTCTGATGGTAGAAAATGGATGTGTACATTGTTTTATCATTAAAGCTATAATATAGTACATTGATTATAGTTAATCAGTATATGTCAAGTATAATTCTGTATACTGTGTGATACTGTAGCTTACGTATGTACTTTCAGGACGGTATTTGGACTGTATTTGAAGACTTCGGTTGAGACATTAACAAATAGATATGTAGATACTGTGGTTATTTTAAAACCGTAGCTATCTATATATCTATTGCTTTCCACGTTATTTATAATGCACATTTGATACATTCACATTCTTGCACTGTGAAGACTTCTCGGGTTGGCAAGTTTCTTTTGCAGTTGTGATTATTAATTTTGTTTGCAGCATAACAACATAACAGAACTCTCGAGGTCCGCGTTCGGCAACCTGCCGACTACGTTCCAGGTGGATTTGTCCTACAATCAGCTGACCAGCATCGCGCCACGGTCCTTTGAAGGCCTGCAGCAGCTGTTGCACCTGTCCCTGAGCGGCAATCAGCTGCAAAAGATACCCAACGAGGCCTTCAAAGGCCTAGTGGCTCTGCGGTAAGGGTTTATATATCTGTCTCCAATATTGCAAGTGTTCAATCTATTACCAAACTGACCCGGTCTGAACCATGAATTGTTGCTATATCTGACCTGGTCTGTGCCCAAGTGGACATCTGTAGGCTAAACTATTGCTGATGGTCAACCATTGAAAGGTTGACTGTGTGTGTGGCTTTTCTTCACACGTAGTGTAACATTAAATTAGTTGTACTATAAACTAATTGTATCTATATATTTTTGTTTACAGAAAATTGGATCTCTCTTACAATTATCTGCAGAAAATAGACAATAAAACCAACGGTCTACTTGACGACTGCCTGTCGCTGGAAATGGCAAGTGAATGATGAAACCACCATAGACAATCACAAAATATGTGTCTGAAACTGTCATTACATGATTAAAAAAAAAAGAAATAGCAATATCACAATGACATGGCTGTGTTACTTTTTTTTTTAAATATTTTTGTATACCTGCCAGTTTTTCTATTAAATTTAAGTGTAAACCTTAAATCTGTTAATACCAATGTAAATTAGCATATAATATGTTGTGACATGTCTGTCGACAAAAGGTTATGAGATATATTTGACATTCGACAGCCCACATTTAGTGTACACATATACATAGATAACTATCACGCCAGGTCCCTAACGGGGTAGGCAGAAAGCAGAATGTGAAATATAGTGCAACATTATATTATTCAATTGCAGGTGAATCTAAGCCATAATCAATTCGGTTTCCTGACAAAGAAAATGTTCCCGTACTCCCCTTGGATACCGTATAGGCTCCAGGAGATAGATCTGAGCTACAATGAAATCCCAGTGGTAACCTTCGATCTCACACTCGGAACCAAGAAACTGAGGATACTCAACCTGGCCGGGAACTACGTTAACGATATACGGAGCAGTTAGTACTGTTTACCCTTGGTTTATCGTTGACCAAAGAAAAGATATTCATACAAATGAATCAGAGTGAACTTTGACAATGCAACAAGTCATATTAAAACTTGGCTTTGATAATCAATTCAATAGGACCGTGCTTGACTTGAAAGGTGGAGTATGATAGTCACATTTTTTTTGTATAGCAATATTTTCATTTCAGATGTTCTCGGCAACTTAACCTCTCTAGAAGTGTTGGACTTATCCCACAACATGCTGAAAGATTTAGTGTCCAGGACTTGTAAGTATATTGTAGTCGAACTGATACTCAACTACATAATTCAATAATCACATACAATTACTGATTTGATAATACTACAAGTAACAATAGTTAAACATTACAAATAGCAGAACTTTAGAACACGCAACACCTACATTCTTATTCCCGCCTAAAACCGAACTATCAGTCGCGGTGCCCGCGCTCTATTCCCGCCAAAAGTTGTGTCACTCGACATGTGACGTCACTTCCTATGCCCCCCGCTCACATAGCCTTTATACGACTATAGTATTGAATAAGTAGCATTTTGATTTATTTTTTTAACTAGGCACACTAACTTAACCTGAATTTGTGAGTCCAAAATATACATTTTGACATTTTTTTCTCAGCCGAATCGAAATTCTACCTGCCCGAGAATATAACACATCTGCACCTGTACAATAACTCACTGGATGTGCTACCGCTGGACAGCATCATGAGGGCCAAGAATCTCAAGCTGCTGGACGTCAGGAGGAACTCGTTGACCAGCTTCGATCCTGAACTCGTGATGAAGATCAAGGATCAGGGTCTGGAGGTGATGTTTGAAGGTGAGATGTGATGACGCGTAATTTGTGACCTTGAGACGATTTAGATTTGTACTCTAAAAGAGTGTTTGGAGACTTTTTATCTGGCTTTTTAAGGTTATGTATATATATGGGTAACGAATGAATGCGTTT
Organism: Myscelus amystis hages; assembly: GCA_018244895.1. Classification (NCBI taxonomy): domain Eukaryota; kingdom Metazoa; phylum Arthropoda; class Insecta; order Lepidoptera; family Hesperiidae; genus Myscelus; species Myscelus amystis. Next base: position 10,917 of record DWQT01002402.1, on the reverse strand, counting down.
CCTGGGAGGATAGTACATAATGACGTCTAAAATGGCGGAATAAGTTAAAATGTTTTTCTAACCATAATTTTTTTTCAGACAATAAACTCAAATGCGACTGCCTCAGCCGTCCGTTGAAACACTATTTAAACCATCTGCCGCGTTCTGTGTTGGAAATGGCTGATAATTACAAGAACATCACGTGCTCCGAGCCGCCATCTTTGGAACACGAGAAATTGGCCGCACTGGACGAGGAGAGATTGTTGTGCGCTAGCAACACTGAATTGCAAAAGAAACTGGACGGCTACGGCGACACCGATCCGTTCATGTTCGTCACCGAGCCGGACTTGGCCTTCAGAGATATTCAGTAGTGAGTGCATTTTTGCCACGATTTGTTTAGTGTGCAATAGATTTAAGATTGACGAGTCGATTGTTATTTAAAGGAATTTAATATATTTTCACAATACGGTCTTGTGGATTTTGGCGTGGTGGTTACATAACCTGACTGAAAAACCTGAGTATTATGTATTTCATTCTGAACCAGGACGTACATTTGTATGCTGAGCATATTTGTTTGTTCTAAAAATGTTTATCAGCGGTCCGGTTACGGTAACGGGCGGTTTAATTGCAATCGGATAAGCGCGTGTGAAATTGTCCTTGTTATCATTAATATCAGTTTTGTAAGGACAGGGATATTTGGTACTGAGTGCTTTCTGCCTACCCCGTAAGGGACCTGACGTGATGATTATGTATGTATGTATCATTAATATCGATTACCATATCAGCATAGGATAAATAAATTTAATTTTAATTTTATATTTATTTCTCTAAATGTAAATTCCTGTGTACACTAGTTTGATCGGAGTAATCCGTTCTAATTAAAGAAACGCTTCCTATTGCAGTTCCCAAACGGCGATCTACATTCATTGGCTGGTGATGACCGGCGCGGACCTGGCTGATTTCTTCATATACATTCGAGACAGCAACAACACAGTGTACTTCAGCGCTGACGTGTCGTACCAGCTGCGCTCGCTGACCGTGGCCGTCGACGGAGCGCTCGCGGCGCGGCTGGCGGCCGGCGGCGTCGAGATCTGCGTCCAAGGGAAAACGTCGAACAACTTCGCCAGGAAATGGTACGACAGCCAATGCCAGCCCGCGCCGCCGAACTACCACTCGTGGCCCGCCAAGCTGGTCGTGGACAAGAGACGGCTGTCCCGCAAGCGGGCGAAGCCCCGCGCTTCGAGCAGCGTTCTCGCCCTTGTAAGCGACTCGATTCTGATCACGCTCTGCATTTTCATAGGCGTCTGCTTCAGACGATTGGCCGATCTGGACGTGTGACACTGTTCTGATGTTTTGGGTGTGCTATCGAAATGTATGTAAATCGAACCAAATCAGGTGTTTAAACGAAAGTCATGGTGATTCATTGATTGTATTATCGTTGGTAATATTTATTTTTGGACATGTGAAAATTTGATCGTGCGCAGAGATGTTTTGGTACGTTTGCTGGTTTGAGAAAGTGATGATTTTCATTGAAAATTTTATTTGTTAAAATTGAAATTATTGATTCAAAGTAGAATCTTCAGATCTCTTCGTATCATTGTCTCTTGTACTTGTCACTTACTTCGATGGCTTTCGAATCGGTTCCACTGTTTCACGTGGCTATGAAATCTGTGATATGGTTTGTTTTTTACATTTTTTTATATTATAAAATAACTAAACAGGTTCGTACTAGTAGCTGCTATTAACGAGCGCAATCAACGTCCATTGTCTATTGGTCGCTAGATGCGATTCTCCAAGAATAAGTTAAAATTAGCTATTGTCTTTTTATAGCATTGAAATGCATAACAATTGCTCAAATAAATATATAAGCTCTCTTTTAAAGCCTGTGTAGCTTCGTGCGCGGCAGTGTATGCACTTGTCACAGATAAATTAAATTTAGAATATTGTCTGGATTATTTAAAAATGGAACAGATTGTTTAATGTTCTTTTAATGCCAGTGTGATATTGGTCTGTGGCGTTCAATATTGGTTCATGTTTTATCTATGTTTTCGATTAACGTCAGTATCCGTCCAAAAAAACATTCCTCTGTATGTTAAGTATTATTTGACGTAATTGTAATAAGACATATTGTGACGAGAAGAGTTCGGCCGACGCGTCCGAGGCACGGTTCAATGCTGGCCGTTTTTGTATGAAGGCGATTTAAAAAAAAGTCTGATGAGAGTTTAAAATAATCATAGGTATACCATCATCGAAGAAATAAAATAATGGTCCTCGTCGAAATTATTTTCGATCAAAAACAGTAATATTTACAAAGGTGAGCTTCTTATATCTACGATTAAAAAAAATATTTCTTTACTATGATTATCTGTGGTCACAAAACGTTTTTCTGAATGTAGTTCGTAATATTTTTTGTGATATTTACACCTTATGTTCCCATCATTGTTTTGGCTTTAATTTTTTTGATATATATCATACTTTTTAGATATTGTATCTTGTAAATTAAGGAGAATAGCAATTATTTTTTATTTTGTCTTAATTTATTAATATATATAACAAAATATAGTGTATTTTTAATATTGATATTTTCAAATATTTTATATACAACATTTTTATATTAATATGACATTTTGTAAACATTATTTTTGTATAGATAAGGAAAAATGAAACCCGTCCATTTTGTACCATTTTTATTAAAAATAAATAAAGTTACCTATTTTTTTAAACTAATAAATGCATTTTTTTCTTTTACCTACTTTTGTTATTCTAATGTACTTAATGTAGATACAGAAAAGCGACTCAATCGATTTTTTTAAATTAATTGTTTTAATAATATTTTTTCCACCATTCTTCCGTTGATAAACTTGAAAAGTTATTTTTAATCTGTTTCAATTTCTACGTAACATTAATATAGGGCCTTGGACCCCATTCAGCATAGCCAAGAAAATGTAATAAAGTAACAATGAAAGATCCATATTAGGTCTTTCTAAACTGAATGAATAAAAGAAGCAACACTAACACCATAAAGTTCCGTCTGGATTCTTATTTTGTATCACTAATGTTGAAATTCGTTAGATCATTACTTAAATGTAGTAAAGACGTTAAAACAGAGAATCAGAAAAATATAGTTAGCTATATTTAGCATCAGTGTACGTAATGTCCCCCGGGAAGGGTATATCTGGATGACTATCGTGTTCGGAGTACTCCTGGATGGTTGGGATGGTGTGGTATTCCTTGGTGTGGTCGCTCGGAGACCAGTCCGGGCTGTACGAGTGGTGATCCGCAGGGGCGATATGTGGTTCTGTAAGACAATTATGTAAAGGTACAGGTAGGTACGTTTATACCATTATGTGATAATGGGTCATTTTATAGGGAATCAAAATAAACCAAACAAATCTAAAAAGATATCTTACTACTACATTAAAGCACATTTCTGGCAGCAGTGAAATGATATTAAAAACGAAATAAGGCAAAAATCGGACTTATAGTGAGGGAACATGTCGTAAACAATACATACATGGCTACTAACAAAATCTTATTACGATAAAATTAAAGACTTCTTACCGATTCCGGATAAGCTTCTCTTGTGACCTGAAATAGACCACAGATATTTAAGATAACAATAAGATTTTGTCAGTATTGCCAGCAGATTGTAATAATAATAATTTATTAATAATAATTTATATATAGAGAGTTTAAAATAGCATACTTAAAATCGATTTCTTCGTATTACAAAAAAACTGTCCTGAACATGAATCGAACCTAAATACATATAATAGTCGGTATAGCATTCACTTACTATTGAACCGGCGCAGTCAATTAATTAACCCCGTTGTATAGAAAAGTTATAATGGAGCCAGCATTTCATATGGAAATGATGATAAACGAAATGCAACTCTCACGTGGGTCCCACTCAAAGGTACATTAGCGACGACCATTATAATACAATTTGGGTTTTTGATAGTTGAAAGAGTACAAATCCTTTTAAACATTATCTATTGTTTGGCGTATTGTGTGAAAATTTTAAAAAAGCGTCATCACTATTTTTAGATATTCATTAAGATTGTACTTTCGTATCACAAAATATATAACTCTAGTCATAGTCCTACAGGCTAGACTGGGTGAATAGCGATGGATTTACTGTCTATACAAAAATAGATCGTGGAAATATATAATAGTTTAGTCGAACCTATATTCGACTACATATTAAAATAATCACAAGCACAGATTTGATAATATAACAAGTAACAATAGTTAAACATCTTTTCAACACGCAACAACTACATTCCTTTTCCCGCCTAAAATTAAACTGTCAGCCGCAGCGCCCGCGCTCCTTCCCGCCAAAAGTCGTGTCACTCGGCCTGTAACGTCACGGCCTAAGGCCTAAACATAGTCTTTGTACGACTACAATAGATGATATTTATATATTATCTTTACATAGATGAAATACCATAAACATAAATTCCGCCAGAAGTGATTCAAAATTGGCGAATTCTCAAATAAATTTTTAATCCCCTTTGTTATAGATCTGGGGATAATTTTCTAAAACTTTGAAATACGCTTTTCCTTATTTGTAATCGGAACGCTAAAAACATAAGTTTGCACAGTACTTGTTACAAAATTAAGTAGGTACTAATTATTAAATACTAGTACTAGTACTAGCTACAAGCGAACGAAAATGCAACTACCGTGATGGTCGTAATGTGGTGCCCAGGACCAGCCGTGGTGGTGATCCGAATGCTTGCTTTTCAGAGCCGTGAAGAAGGACGCCACCTGGGAATGAAATATACATAATTTGCGAGAAATATACATAATAAAGGTCGATAGTTTATTATTGTCAAATTCTGTAATACAAAAAAACTCTGATCCGTTCAGTTCATAGTGATACGACACGACCAATACCATAATAGCTTTATCGTTTTCAAAAACTAACCCGCGGAGATCATTAGCCGTAGTACACGACATTTTATAAAAACCAATCTTTCAAATTAACAAACCATTTTATAAAGAACCTTACGATGGCAATCAAGATGTCTAAATAACAAAGTGTTTTATAAAAAAAAATACTACAACCCATGGAAGTCATTAGTTATGGACCGCGAGTAGATTCTATAAAAACGGAGCGTCCGTAGTAACAGCGTGTTCTTAATGGGCCCGCGGGCTCGTATAATAGCGGAAGTGAATATTTCAAGAAGCTTCTATGAACATTTAATATAGTCAATTGAAAAGACTTTCAATAAACTAGACGATGATTAAATTTTTTTAACGTCACAAAACCACACGTACTTATTTTAATTTCGAGTAAATAAAAACTTATCGACACATTGATCGAGCCTGTTGCGGGGCCCGGGTTTTTTGCGAACAAAAGTAGTGGGATAAAAACGATCTAGGTTAAGTGCGTGTGGTCAGGTGCGTGTGGTTAGACTGCCGGCGTTTGAGCTAATTTTCAAAATGTGTGGTCGCCGGGCAGCTATTGAATCGACTTTCAAAATCTATAAAAATTTTTGCAAGTTATTTTTGATTTTCATTTTTTTTTCATATGAAATAGAAAATACAAATGGATATTTGAATCCAATCTCATATCTGTCAAGAACTTAGCTTACAGATTGTCAAAACCGCTCCAGGGTGGACACTGTGTTAAGTTAATAGCAATTGTTAATAACACTACAGCTACTATAACGATGGAAATCTTCAATTACATTATGACTTTATGACCTACTCGTATAATTCAGTATCTTGGCTCCAACACATTTGAATCTCGACCACTCATGGGAACGGTGGTGAAGATTAAAAACCGTAGTAAAGGCTCCCTATGAGTTTTAAAGATGGATTTTAGACAGCCACATTTCTACATTGATTGTAAGAGGAAGACTTGGTCAAGACGCGAAAGTTTATCAGGACCATAGACAATAGAAATTCTTAGTTTCTGCTTATCTGTATGGAAAATATAACAAATAAATAATGAGTAGTAATTAGCTTGTATCAACTATCTGTTCTTTTAAGAATTGGACAATTGCTTCTCTTGAGGGTGGAGATGATCGCCATAACTAAATCGCCAGCTAACCTACTCAGATAGAAATAAAGATTTCTAACAGGAATTGATTCGAAAATATGTTGATATAGAAATGTATTGTTTCAAAATGTATATGTATTTATAGATTTCTGTTACTCTATTAGAGATCTGCCACACGGACATCAAATATTTAATTTGTATTGTGTCACACAATCATACTGATACAAGATTACATAGCAATGTCGCAGTATTTTCCTTGACGATTAATAACGTGTCACGTGTCTGAACATTGTGCCTGTGGACAACAACATGCTCGACGTTAGAAAATGGCACTGCAAGAATTCTCAATGAATCTGTCACGTGTTCATTCATAAAGATGCGTATTAAAAGCAACAATTTTTCGTTACTTTTTTATATCGCAATAATTTAAGCCATTAGGCGGCATCACCGCAGGCTATTATGGTTTCGGGGACAAAAAGCTGAAAACCGCCCGACGGCCATAATGGTACGTGTTGCTAGGTTAATGTGAGCGAATTATATCTATGAAAACACGAGCCACTGTTTGCGAACAACTATAGGACTTAATAACTCTTTCTTATAAGAGAAAGTACTTCAAATCAAGTAATAACTTTTTGTTAACATGACATGACACGCGATTTTAAATATACGATAATAATAATACTAAGGAGTTTGAAAGACCAAGACAAAGATAATATTTTAATTACGTGTAAAGAAGGCCTAGGCTGCTAACCCAGCAGTATCGAAAAATAAAACCAAAATACCAGTTACTTCTCGGGAACTAACTTTGATCAAACTTCATGTATAGCCATGTTTATAAATTCCTATAGATTAGTGGTGCCATCTATAATACGGTACAAGTCTTGAATATGAATTATTTATTGCTAAACTCTTTAATGTCTTTTAATATTACCTTTTAAAACTTACTCTCATAATGATAATAGCAAGTTTCAAATAATGTTACAATATTGGCGAATTGTTTAATAAATGAACAAAAAAATGGAGCCAGCTATTTTTGATATTAATTAGCAGAAAAAAACTTACCTTCGCCGAGCTGACAGTGATCTTAAACACGAGAAGTATGATTCCGATTGCCACGGACTTGGCTGCCATGATGGTGGTGAGGATCATCCACGTAGAAGTGGCTCCCACGTGGAAGACCAACGGAAGCATGGTCATGGACATTTTCTTCATGCTACGACCTTCTGGCGACAAGGTTTGCCATCAGTGCAATAATTTAAAAAAGGAGTTATTTTCTTAAACCTGGCAGGTAAATTTGGTTGCCAAAAATAACGGTTAGTAGTAAATTAAAAAGCTATATGTGTATAGATATTTGAAACTAGAAAATATTATTGAAGCTTTATTCTTTAGCGAGTGGACAGTTGCCGTTTAATTGAGCTGTATTCGAGAGGATAAATAAAAAATAACCTTGTGTGTCTTCCACTACATTTATTAAGTAGGTAGTACATCAATTGATCATTAATCATTGATCATCAGGCTTTATCAGTAAGCGGATAATTTTCATGATCGTTTTTCGAATTTCGGAAAAGTTAAGAACCGCAGAGATTTCTTAGTAAATTTTCGAAATATCAAGAATGTAGCTTCTAATCTATATCTTCCCTTAGTGAGTTCAGATTTCCAATTGTTCTACAGATATAAATATTTATTTTTAACAATTAATAAAAAACAAATAAATAAAAATACGTTATTAGTACATAAATACAGATAACAAGGAATTTTAGAGTGTAGTATTACGATCCTAGTCTACTGACTATTTTAGGAAAATTGACAGTATTACTTGAAATACCTGGTATTAATCAACACATTAATAGTACAGAGAAAAATGCGTTTAGGGTTTATTAAAAGGTATGAAGCCAAATAGATGTATGTTTTTTAAAAAATGGCTGAATTTACATTACACATTAGGTATCGCGAAAAAATAGAATTTATATATTGCAACGTTTTTTACATTCCTGAATCTATTTATGGATGTTTATAAAAATTGCGTTTAATATTATGATTAATGCATAATTAGAACCGAATGTTATGATAAGTTTTAAGCAATAAAGAAATTAACTTACGCCGCCCAGTGAATTCTTCTAGTTTTGGTTTTATGTCATTGTAATGTAGGAACTTCCCTAATTCACTTTTCCCTAAATATTTGTCGTTGAAGTTTTCTAACCATTTCGTTAAATTTACCGTGTATTCTGATAGCTTATTTTCCAAATTGTCTTCTAAAGTCCTCAGAAAACCTTCACCGTTTGCGCCCGAAGCGGAACATTGGGCGACAATTAAAAAAAATAATGTCAAAGTCACACTCTTTCGCGCCATTTTTAAGTGCGTTCTGTAGCAATACAAAATTACGACTGGCACTGTTTGCGTCAAGTCAAAATCGAAAGTAACTTCCTTTTTAGTGACCAAATTTCTGCACGGTAATTGGACGAAAATACATATTCACAGATACATTTAAATTGATTGTTAAAAATGTTTCATTCAACATTATTTTCCTAGTACCTTTCTATAATGATTGCGTTGTTTACGCACAATATTCACTCATATAGTAATCGTCGCTTAGACAATTTTTAGGGATGTTTTTTGGAATGTTAGTAATGGTCGTTTCCTTTGTGAGGGAGGCGGAAACTCGTACTAAGGTAAATGTATAGCAGAAAGATCTGGTCAATTTCTAATCATGCTCCAATAAAATCTTGTTATAGGATTACATGGTTCTTTCTATGAGACATGAGACAATCTTAATCACAGCGAAGGCATCCTGACGAACATCACATTAATATTCTATCCATTTCAATATTTCACATGCGTGTAAACATAGACGTTAATTACATATTATTACGAATCTATCTATCTATCTATCTATCTACCTAATAATTTCAGTGTGTTGTGTATTCGATACATTCAATTGAAATAAAACCGGATAATTTCATTCAAACTTATTGAGTTGGCAGCGGCTAATAGCTAGTTCTTCGTGTTACATATTATATACACAATTGAGATCTTAAGCTTTAATACGAGGTACAGAAAAACCGCTCGAAGGGCGGTTACATAAAGCGGCGCGGGATTGTACCTTGATTTCAGCGTGCTATGTTAGGGTGTTGTCACACCGACAAATCGATCACCGATAAGACACATACTGTTGTCGATCGACTGGTTTGGCGTTAGTTTTAATACGTTAGTTCAGTTTCAATCCAGCTTAGTCTTAGCTTTACTGATCGGTCGGTTAATCATTTGGCTGATTATGATTTTACACTATTAATCGTAAACTCTATAAACGACTCTAAAACCTTCATATCTATGTTTATTTATATAAATAAAAGTTTTGTGTTTATCTTATCTTTTAGAATACTCAATGTGTTTTTAGATGCACCTTTACAACCCAACTGGTCCTCAACTCTCTTATTTTGGTGGTGGGGAAAACTCGTAATTATGAATGACTGCAACTGCACGAGACCGGAAGGTATTGATTCGTAGTTAACGCACATGTGAACATGAGAACTGCATTACATATATAATATTCCTTATTGTAACAAGCATAATGTCTCATTTCGTATAATTTGGGATATTTGAAATTGTAAGTAATTTTTCGTTAAATATTGTTCGAATTTCAATTGGCATTCGAATTTTAAAAATGGAAGTTTAGTAGAAGACAAAACATATCGCTAGACCAGTATCAAAATAATTTTGGTTTCCTTCTGATGGGTATTTCGCGTAACACTAAAAGCCATGATCCCAGTTCACAGGATTAAGTTCTTCAATTTTGTAAATGATGAATATTTCTAAATAATGTTTTGTGTCTGATATACATACTTATCTATGTCTTGTTTAGTAGTCACTTTTATTTCACCCCCTTAAAAGGCTTAACGCCAAAGTCTTTCATGTTGGGCAATTGCCGCCTGCGAAACTATGCAGACTTTGTGATACGTAATGTAAGGACGCAATTAGTTTTAGGCGGAAGGCCGATCAAGTCGACCCGCTAAGGTATCATTGCTAATTCTATGTACTGTATACGGTATATTGAATGTATGGTGCGTGTTAAGTACTTAATATCTTCTTGTAGACCTCATTTGAAGCTTTTTTTAAACACTTGTCTAGACCGCTTATATTTTTCAAGTGTATTTCGTGCAAAGGCGCCTCTCACTTTCTTGGCCCACCAAAATTAGCTTGTGGTCAGGCATTAAGCAGTGCAAAAAGTATATAGGAATTTGCAATTTCTCTTTGCAATATCAGAAGTCTATATTATGCGTTTTTAATTGGTAGATTGTTGTTCCTAAGCCCGCCTCTTCGTTTTAGGTCAATCGTATAGTTTCTAAAATGCCAGCACATAAAATTAATGTTAAGATGCCTTTTGATTAATGTGTTGTTTTTAACAAAATCCATTTCAAAATGAATCGGTTCGGATCCCAGGTAAAAAAAAACCGATTTAAAAAATTGAATCTTCATCGATTCGTCTTTAAGCATTTCTCACTATCCCTATAGTTAACTTAGTTAACCATTTGGAATAATCCGCATTATGTAGCTGTTGTACCTATATTATTATTTAGCTACATATCAAATTCATAAAATCGTTTAAATTACACTACGGAACTCATATATCTCCCAGAAATAAAAAAGTCATTCTAATTTGATATAAGAAAACTTTTTCAATTGTGAATTTCAAAATCATGTTTCCGACCCATATGCGAACTCAACCGAAATCCTCTAATTAGCGAATTTTTGTTCCATATTAATATAAAAATTGTTTGGTTTTGTCAGTACATATTTCTAATTTTTCAGCATTTATGATCAACATTAGTCTATGGTGTGTTAGGATACACCATAAACAATTATTTTCTCATTGGAATTAATGACGTTATTGCCAGCAAAACGAATGTTTTCTTCCAGCAAATATTACATTG